>MQRK01215769.1:382-14392 GCA_001938485.1 Girardia tigrina
AAATTATTTGAGGTAAAATCGGTAAAAAAATCGGTTAGATCGTTATTAAATAATTCAATTAAAGAATTATTATTGCACAAAATGTATCGGTTTGATAAATTACCGCCGTCGATTCGGTCCGTATCCGGTTGATGTGCCGGTAAACCGGTATCCGTGAAATTGATTGATTTACCAGTTTGAAAAAATTCGTCATTTCGTCGATTTGAATCGGGTCGTCGGTTAGAATCGGTTCGTCGATTTGAATTGATTCGTCGATTTGAATTAGTTCGCCGATTTGAATCGGATCGTCGGTTTGAATCAGTTCGTTGATTTGAATTAGTTCGTCGATTTGAATCGGATCGTCGGTTTGAATCGGTTCGTCGATTTGAGTCGGTTCGTCGATTTGAATCGGATCGTTGGTTTGAATCGGTTCTTCTTATTAACAGATTTTGTCGTCGATATGAATTTTCAATTTGTTGATTTGAGTTAATTATTTGTCGATTTGAATAATCGGTTCGTCGACTTGATCGGACGATCGGGTTGTTTTGATCAGAAAATGATTGATTATCCGATTGATTAACCGAGTCCAGTCGGTAATTTTGAGGCTCCGGTGATTCGATTTGTTGATTGATCGGTTTTTGTTGATCATGCTGGATTGATGTTTTTATCATTGTTGATAAAGTGTTGGCGATCTCAGCCAATCTCTCTTTGGTGTTGTTGTTGAGTATTTCGGTTGGGATCGTCGAAATCGCTTCAAGCAAATTCATCGTTGTTGAAATTGATAAATTTGAAAGCATATTGAATTTCACTGACTATTGCACTTTTAAATTACGCCGTAGTTCCACTTCAGTTAAAAAGTAGTAAATTGCAGAGATTAATTTTAACAGTAAAAGTTTAATAAATTTATACATATTATAGAAATTCGACTACAGAATATCTAATAAATTGATTTTGGTGAAATGATTAACGAGTAGAAATTTGTTTAAATTGGTGTGTAAATAAATTAAATAAAATTTTGTGTGAAATTATGAATTCTATTTAATTATGAATATAATTTATAAAACAAATTGAATAAATGAATTTATGTTAATTATCAAATAATAAATATAATTTACAATTAATTAAGATTTATTTACACAATAGCTTAAAAAATTTTCTTCGTTTTTATTTTTTTATATTTTGATCATTTTAGATATATTTATTAATTACTCTTTGGAAAACAATATATACAAACCATATCAAATTGACAAAGTTAACAATTTTCGTAATACAGTCAATACCGGATAACTCGATAAAAAGCTTTATTCGATACAAACCGGAGTTTTAATATTTGTATAACTTATTATTCACTATCTGTAGAACTGCTTAATAATTTATAAAATTATTTAAAGAAAAGTAGATCTAATTGTTGACTATTGTACCTCAGGTCATCACATCAGGAATTTGAACACAGAGTGTTACGTTCTCTTTGTAAATTTAATAATCCTCACTCAGCCAATGCATTGTAGCATTATCATAAAACTTTACGCATATTAAGCGTAGAAAACATGATTTAAAGTGCCTCAAATCTCACGATTCTATTTTTACCTTCTGAATTCGAATTTCAGAATTTGAAACATTTCAGATCTTATTAATAAAACCTTAATAGTCACTCAATCCTAATAATTTTTAAAGTGATTCTACATAATAAAAAATAAATTATTTTCTTTTTTTTATTATATTTCAATAAAGTTCGACAATATCGCTCCAATAATCCAATTGGCAATGCTGTTTGACCTATTTGTACAGATAAAAAGATGTCTCTCCATTATATATGGTGTCACACCGTTTACGAAGAAATTTATAAACAAAATAAAAGCACAAACCAGAACATATCACGAATTTTATATATTTATAAAATAATTTTGAAATTCATAGAATTAACAACATCAATGTGATTTTTTAAACATTTATTAACATCATGTAGTGGAGATAACGGAAAGGTTGTTTAAATAATCTGAATATTGAGATCAGTTTGAAACTGTTGTGATATAAATAAATTTTCAATATTCTCATTCACGAGCTATCTCAGTTTTTATGATGAAGACTCTGAAAGTCGTGCCGGTGTATGATGGGCGCGGAAATTTTTCCATTTGGATCGAACAATACCGCGAGTGCGCGGATACGCTCAAGGAAAACAAGCTGGTGATGCTGTCACTAGTACTGACGGGCGAAGCTTCAGTCGTATTCCGTGGATTCAGTGACGTGACGCGGCAAGATTTTGAGAAGAGCACAGCAGCACTTACAGAAGCTTTCGCCCCAAGCCCGAGGTTATCATGGGTGACTTTTGCCTCCAGACGGCTTGCTCCCGGCGAGGGCGTAGATGTTTTCATGGCCGATTTGAAGCGGTCAGTGGCTGTCATCTGTGGTAACGGAGGCAACTGGGAGGCTTTTGTGGCTAAGGCGTTCAAAAAATGGGCTGTCCCAGGAAAACATGAGAAAATGATGGATCTGGAAACTTTGGTCCGATTAGCTCGAGTACATGTCAAGGCAAGAAGTGAACCTACTGATGAGACAGACCGTTCACGATTCACGACCGTTGAATCGGCAACCACCGTTCCCGTCACCCGATTCAGGAGGACCAATACGTTATTGCTGTGGCGAGATCGGGCATTTGGCACGTGAATGTGCGACCGGGAGTGAATGTGCGTTCATAAAACAATCGATGGAACTGCGATAATTGACGGGAGAGCAGATGCTTCAGCTGTAGTCGGGATGGGTCACATTGCAAGGTGGTGCCCGCATCGCAAAACCGACCAAGCGGGAAACAAATAGCGGATCCCCACTATTGCGCGGGTGGGGAGCCCGGTTGAGGCAACAATTATTCAAACCGCCTTTACTATTCGACATTGTTTCTTGATTAATATTTTTCTAAATTAATACTATTGTTTTCAATAAATGAAAAATATTTATTATTAATTATAAAGAGTCTAATAGACTAAAATTAAATCTAAAAATTTTTTTTAAAAAGTACATATTTGTAATTAATTTATTAAAATTTTAAATTACATTAAAAATTAAATATTACAATCGAAAATTATTTAAAATCGTTTTACTTAAAAAAGGAAATTCTTTTCAATTAGCAGGAATCAAAGAAAATACTAATCATCCATCTGTGTAGGAGATACACAATCCGATTCAACATACAACATGCACAATATCAACAAACAATTCAAAACCCTCTGAATGAAGAACTGGTAAGATATATGTAATGACCTACTCATATATATATAGGATTACAATCCTTTCGTAAATTCAAATAGATTTTTTATTGATTAAAAAAATGAAAAAAAATTGTGAAATTGTAATTGTTGGAATTTGTTCAAAATATTTTCTGCAGTTTTATTCGTTAGATTTTTATTAACAGTGGGGTTTTAAAAAATAAAGTCATCACCACTCTCGGAGGTTCTTGCACCATTTGTCATCATTCTAATTAGTGTTGTTTATAAATTTTTAATAACGATTGATAATTCAAACAAATTTCCTCATTTCCAATAACATTTATTATTATTTATCTTTAAAATATTTCAGAAAAATTATAAAAGATAATTAAATTAATTTTAAAATTATTCAAACCTCAAAAATATCTTTAATTAAAACATTAAACATGCTTATTTAATTTTTGAATAAAATTAATTATATTAAAAATTATTACTTTATTAAATTTTAGAAATGTAAATTTCGTTCGAATGTACTCATCGCAAATACAATAAAACACCAATTTTCCAACTTGGTGCGAGAATCACAACTCCAATTTCAGCACACTCAAATGAACCAACCACATCCATACACAATTTAAAATAATCCTCACGATATATTTTGATTAAAGCGAGTTATATTTTATATTAGGGGACATGGAATGATAATTTTGTATGTCACTTTGTGCATATGTTATTATCATACTAACAAGATATATAATCATTATTATATATAATTATTATTTTTAACTGACTCATTTAGTCAATTTTTCGATTAATGATTTTAACCCCTAAATCTTATTTAATAAGTTTGCTAATTTATTTATAGCTTTATCAGGTTTACATTTGTTGATAAAAGAGATCAAGAACGATATATTAAACCTTTATTAATTCTGTTCTTGTAAATAAATTTGGAGAAACGTTCTTACATGGCTATAGAAACTAATGTGAATTTAGTCTGACGAAGCGAGTAATTTACAGAAATTAATTACTGTTGGGTTCTTGATCAATATTAGAATTCATTAACACCAAAAATTTATTTATAACACATTTAACAATTATTCAAACAATTTTTGTTGTAATAAAAATTGTTGTTTTTAATAAAATTTTTTGAAGAGGAACTTTCTATCGTTTTCTTAATGACCAGATTCTTATATAAAAATATGAAATTATAAATATAAATAACTGATAAGTTATATTAAAATTGAAAATTTTTAATTCTATTTATTTGAAAATTTACATCCTTATTTTTAAATGAAAAACCAACAAAATTTTGTAGTCATATTTTTTACTAAATGATATTTTATTATTTTAGAATTAGTTTAATGTTATTTCTCTTTTTTTTGAAACATTTCTAATTAATAAAGATTTTAATGTTTTATTTTTTTTCAATATTTACAAATCAATATTTTAATCAATTATTTAAAAATCCATTATTTCCCAATTAATTTCATTTTAAGTTTTTTTTACACTGCAAATAAAATTCGATTATTCTCGAAAATAACTTAAAATTAATTACGATATTTTTTACATTATTAGAAAAACTTTTGATTTTAGTTTAGAAAAGTTTAGAAAACTTTTGATTTTAAATATTTACTTATTTCAAATATTATTTATAAAAAATTATTTATTCAAAAATTTAAAGGATGGACTTTTCACATGAGTCCTTCACAATTTCTATATATTTGAAAACATGGCGTGCATGTTTTAATAATTATAAATTTTCATTGTTTTTAAAATTTCTTATTTATTGAAATCTATAATCAATTAATCAATTATGCTCGATACAACGTTTTCTATTTTGGAGCCTCTGTCAGAAAATTATTCATTTGCTTTCCATTTCCTTTAATAATATCTTTAAAAAAGATATCTTCTACTATCAAATATTTTGTTTATCTAATTTTTATAGACTGTATCTGTTATGACATAAATATATATATGTGTATTTGAGCTTTGATGAATGGTGCTTCTGAAATTTAAATATATATTAATATTATTAAAAATTAATTTAAAGACACATGAACTCACATCTTATAATTTATATAACCAGATTCAAATGTTTAAAATGTCCTTGTAAAGTATTAAAAATATGATACAAACCATTTTTTAGAAAATATTTTATTAAACTTATTCGAACGAAAAATAAAATTTAATACACAATGATCTTATTATATAATGATCAACCTTTTTAAATTTTATTTGGAAATCATTATCAACATCTTATATCAAAAAATAAGGTCAATCGCGATCTATCGTTTCATCGCCGCAGTCTATGATTCAATCGATCTCGGTCTTTCTTTTTTTTGACCTTAGCCGTTGGGCCGTGGGTGCACACAATTATGCACAAGCCTTCACCATATTCAATTTCATTCTTTTAAATCATTTGTCCATTGTTTCTTTGGTCTTCCTCTTGGTCTTTCTCCTTCCACTCTTCCTTTAGTCATAACCTTTGCTAGTGCTTGTTTCCTTATTTGATGTCCGTAGAATTTCAGCTTCCTTCTCTTAATGGTTTCTTCTATTGTTTCCAGTTTTTACGTAGTCTTTCTGTCACTCTGCCCCAGACAAAGTCGTTTGTCTTCTTTTCTTTCCACGTGATAATCAGCATCCTCCTGTAGTACTTCCTTTCAAAGTCTTTAAGTCTATCCATACTCTTTTGATTTATTGTCCAACTCTTGTATCCATAGAGAAGTGTTGCCCTTTATGATCTTTTTTCTGTTGTTGAGATGGATTTCTTTGAAGTTAAAAATCTCGGTACAGTTTACTAAATGATGTACAGATAAAATTATTTTCAAAATAATTTATCAAATTACATTAATAGAAATATAAAATAAAACATTTTAAAACAAGTTATCATTTGAAATAAATGCTAAATAAAATAAATAATTTTAATTTTAATAATCATTAAAAATAAAAATATGTTCAATACCTCTTTTTCGAACAAGAAGTATTTATGAAATTCACCTGATCGCTGTTACTCTTTCTGTATTCTAGGAAGGTGGAGGAGTTTGTTTATTCACTATCAGTTTGAAAGATACCAGTCTGTGGTGATCGCAAACATTAAAAAATTATATTTTTTGACGTTGTTTTAATAAACAAATAAACAGATGTAATTTTAAATGTGAAAATACATTTTGTGTAGAATATTTTTGTTTTCAATATATGAATCACATCGAATTTATTCTGTTGCATCCAAACGATGTTGTGTTGACGAGCGGTCGGATTCGTTTTCTGGCATTGACTCGTCGGTCCGTTTTCGCGATGCTTCTCGGTCGAGCACGATGGCTCACACAAAAAAATATTTTAAAAAATTATAAAACATTTTATTATTTTAATTGATTTTCTCGAAGAGGGAATTAAAAAACATTTTATAGTAGTTTAAAATTTTAATTAGTTATTTTATTATGAATATTATTTAGTTGGATTATGTTTAATAAAAATATAAATTTAATAATAGTTAGAGATGCGTTACACACTGCACGCAATTATTACTTTGTAAACACTATTCCTGAATTTTTACTCAATTTCTCTGTAACTATTATTAAATTTATATTTTTAATTAAACATAATACAACTAAATAATATTCATAATAAAATAAATAATTAAAATTTTAAACTTCTATAAAATGTTTTTTAATTCCCTCTTCAAGAAAATCAATTAAAATAATAAAATGTTTTAATATTTTTTAAAATATTTTTTATTTATTATCAATAAAAACAAAGGAAAAAAATGTTTTCATACAAATCAATGGCAATTTGATATTTTAATTTTTTTTATTAATTGCTTTTAAATTTTTATAAAAAATACTCTTTATGAAATAGTAGAGAGTGGATAATTGAATTAGAATTATTTAATTTTATTAAATAAAATATAAATAATACAATAAAAATGAAATTTAGTTTTTTTCCTACCATTAAAAAAAATTATTTTTCAAATCTCTTTTAATGTAAGTGCTTTTTTGGAGACATAATTTTTAAGAAAAAAGATTCGTTATTCTAACACAAGAAAAATACCATTTTAAGCCAACTTAATTTTTGAACATTTTTATTTATACAGATCAATTTAATTTATCCGGAGCCAATTTGTAATTTATTTTTTAACTTAATATTTTTTTCAATTTCATAGACTAATTTTATAAAAAAAATGGCTTCTACTGGAATTTATTTTGAACAAGTCTGAACAATTAAGCTTGAAACAGGAAGATTAATTAATAAATGCAAACCAAGTTAACTAATAATCATTATAATAATTTCTTTTCACGTCTTACGATTTATAAATTAAATAATTACATAAATAAGGAATGTAAAAAACGATGGCAATTTATATTCTTGATTAAAAAAATTGAAAGCCATTTTTCAAAATAAAATGTTATTAATATTGGCGGATTATTTGCCATATTCAGACTAAAATAACGTTAGTTTTTGCGGTTCCATGTAAAAAGAGCTAACAAAAAGAATAGAATAAAATTTAAATAAAATTTTACTAAAAAAAGTTTAAATAAAAAAATATTAAAAAATAATTTTTTTTGATATTTTATTAATTACTTTAAACTTCGTATTACTAAAGAAATTGTAATCATAGTTTACCAGCATTTCCTTTAAAGTAAAATATAATATCTCATAATTCATCAAACTGCTCAACACGAGTTTTGATACTTTGTAAAATTTCCTTTGTGTGCGTACAGTTTGTCCAGAATTTGCAAATTTGAGAATACTATGCTCTTTTTTTAACTATACAATAAATCTCCATTTGTTACAAACACAAACTGAAGTTGCAAAAGCTCTGCGTCATCCTTCCAAATAATTATTTTTCCTGGGCAAGTTTCTCATGGTAGCATTACATGCATTACAGATCTCGACATGAAATATAGGCAAACACAGACTTTCACCTCACTGTTTTCCAATCCACGCGTCTTCAAAATAATCTAGAAGAGGTTGTAGCAGGATCTCATTTTGTCATTAAAATTCAGTTTCAATAATGTTCCCGTAAGCAGATATGAATCTTCCGACTGGCACATAACTTAAAGTAGTTAAAATTTGTAAATGGCGATTTAAAGTCAAAATCATTGACCTATTGTTGACAAATATTATTAAGAGTTTGGATAATTCTCAAAACCGCCTGCCCAAAATGAAACATACATCTCTACTGAGTGACTAATGGAAAATTTACATACGTAAATATAATTATCCTTCAAATTACATCATTAAATAAATTAATCCTTTAAATTACACTAATTTCCAAGTTTTTTATATTCTTTTTACATTTTTGGCTCTTTTTACGTGTTACGAGTTTTTGCAGCTTATATATGAAAATTAATAACGATAAATTTTGAAAAATGGAGTTCAGTTTTTTAAATCAAGAATTATATAAATATTAGGGTGAACGAAAAGTCTTTTCGTATTTTCTACGTCTTTTTGTTCAATTGTTTCTTATTATCAAATAAAAATGTGTTATATGTTTTTAAAGCTCTTGAACTGCTCTATCAAAATATATATTAAAACTTCTAATTAGTCGTGTAGTGAATTAAAAAAAATCAAAAATAATTTTTTTAATAACAAAATGATAAAAAAAAATGTGAACGAATTGATCGAAGATGTAAATATAAATGACGAGCGAGTATAAATTAGAAAATTAATATTAAAAAAATACTTGTTTAAATAATCTCAATTTTTAAAAAAAACACGATAGACATTATTTCAATAAATTAAAAAAAAAAATTTAATTAATTTACTATTAAAATTTAATTAATTTTACTATTTATTTAATTTACCGCGGTCGCCGCTCCACACCTCACGTCGGTGTCAGGAGTAACCACCTCATCGAACTTTTCAAGTCATTATTATAATTTTATGGTCCTTTAGAAAAATCATGGAAAAATTTGAAATTCGTGTTCTTTTACGCCATTACTGGAAACAGGGCTTAAACTCAACTGCTGCAACAAAGAAGATATGCGAAGTTGAAGGGGATAATGTAGTCTCAAATCAAACTGCACAAAAAAAATGGGCGAACCACCGACTTCCCTTGACAAATCGCTTTCTCCCAAATCCTGCTTTCAATTTCTCGGAACGATTTCAAGCCTCCCGGATCCCGTTCTCAAACGCCTGTCGGACGATCTTTTCCAAGCGCCTCTCTTTTTCGATCCTTACAACTCGTTTAACTCTCATCCGGTTGCCGAACACGATAAATGGTCGGAACATCTTTCGAAATGCGCGCGCGATTTCGAATCAATCAAGCCGGCAATCACTAAAGACAATGAGCAAATCGTCCGCTCGTTCTTTCTATCACCGATTCCCCCAGACGGCCAAAAAATCGTCGACAGAGTCACGAGCATCGATTTTGGAATGCTGGTCGAGCTTGCCGATGGAATTTCCCGCTCATCGACCGATAATCGATTGACGATTGGAGCGCTATCATTCACAATTGCAAATGTGGGTTGATTGGGCGTGATGGCCGCCCATCTGTTCGTAAATCCGCCATCCCAACTCGGTTGGTTCAAAAATTCGTCCCTTCGTTTTTTTCTTTTACGTTCAGGAATATGTCGTCGAGCGAGAGGATAGCTGTCCGGTCACCGACGGCCACAGAGAGCTGGACCATCATCTTGAATCAATGTGGGAACAGTCGGGAGTTCCGCGGTCGAGCCGAGCTTCCGCCAACGTCGTCTCAACAACGGTGTCACCGCCTCAATTTACCGCGGTCGCCGCTCCACACCTCACGTCGGTGTCAGGAGTAACCACCTCATCGAACTTTTCAAGTCATTATTATAATTTTATGGTCCTTTAGAAAAATCATGGAAAAATTTGAAATTCGTGTTCTTTTACGCCATTACTGGAAACAATGGAGACAATGCACGTTCAGGCCGACCTATAACCGTAGATTCCGGAGCAATTCGTGAAGCCGTCGAGACAAATCCGTCAATAAGTACTCGCAGATTGTCGGCCGAACTCGATATTTCTCAAACATCTATTGTACGACATCTTCACGCTCTTGGCAAGGTCAATAGACGATGTCGAGTAGTGCCTCATGAATTGACACAAATTCAAGCCGAAAAGCGTTTTGAAACCTGTCAAAAATTGCTTAATGACCATTTGACCGTGCGATGACCATTTCATCCGTCGAATTGTAACTTGCAATGAAAAGGGGCTTTACTTCAGTAATCCAGACTAATAAAATCAATGGTTGGACCCCGGAAAAATGGTGAAACCGGTAGCAAAACGTGATCGTTTCTCAAGAAGGGCACTTTTGTGTGTTTTGTGGATTTTCGAAGGCATGATTCACTTCGAGCTGGTTCCAAATGGTCGTATCATCGAAGCTGACCTTTACTGCGCCCAACTTGATCGAATAAATGCGGCACTTGGCGAGAAATACCCCGCTTTGATCAATCGAAAGCGAGTTCTTCTACAACAGGACAATGCAAAATCGCACACCGCCAAATAAACAAAGGAAAAAAATCAAAAATCTCGACGCCTTTGAACTTCTTCCAAACCCAGCGTATAGTCCGAATCTTGAGCCATCCGACTATCACTTTTTCCGCTCTATGGCACACTTTCTTCGTGGTTGCAGCTTCAATAATCTGGCCGAGGTCGAAAACGGGTGTCACCAGTTCTTCGCTTCTAAGAACAATGATTGGTACCGCAGCGGGATAGCACAACTTGCCCATAGATAAGTTCAAGCTATAGATTCAAATGGCCTTTACTTTGAAACTTAAATGTTTTTTATTTGTTGTAAAATTATGTTTTAATTTTTAATAAAAAATACGAAAAGTCTTTTGGTTCACCCTAATATTTTTACTCTTCATTTAGAGAAACATTTTTTCTAAGAAAATACTCAGATTTTATAGACGAAATATTACAAAAAATAAAGTTAATGTTTATTTCGTTTGATGATTGCTGTATAATTCATGTTGCATATTAAAATACTCGAATATGATTGGACAAATAACTTTGCGCGTTTAAACAAAGTTAATTCATAGGGTGACAGTTATTAATTTTGAATTATTATAATCAAGTAATTGATCAGTATCCATGAATCGTCATATTGATTATCCATTGATCATCATATTCATTGATCAAGTAAAATTATAAACTCATTTGGCTCACAACTAATTAGATGTAAGTACGATTAGGTGAAATATTTGTGTATCTTTCTCATTCTCAAAAATGGAAAACTATCCATTTGAAATGGATGAGATTATTTCCTTACATCAATGAATCAAATATTTACAAAATCGATTCAACAATGAATGTTGACAAATCAATGTTTTTAGATGACAATTTTTCTCCTCAATGAACGAGTTAGGACATCGTTACATTCAAATTTATATACAAGATAAGCTTTCACTATACTCAATTTTATTTCCTCTAAGTCTCTGACATAAGATGATACCGTCACTATCGTTGCATTTTCAATATATTTTTTTAATTGTTTTCATAAGATTTTACTTTTATTGTTTCCTATCTTTCTAAAATAAAGCCAAAAATCTATTGAGTACAGTTTAACTGATATTTGTTTACTAAAATGAGCAAATATTTGATTGAAAAACGTTTCGAAATCCTCGATATATGATATAACTAAGTTAAAATAATTTAAAGTTAAAATAATTTAACCATCAAAGGTTTATTTGAAAAATATTTTGAGTAAAAATGTTTTAAATTGTAAATGATTTATTAGACTGTTCAAATTTTAACCTAAACCTAAAAATTGCGAAATTAATCTTTAAAAAAATACACAAAGCATACTTTTAAAATGCACCTTTTTCCTTTTATGTAGTGTTTCCTAAAAGAAAAGATAATCTTATAGAAAGAAGTAAGTAAAACAAATATAATTGGTATTTGCAAGTAGGGAGTCATGTGGAGTTTATTTCTCAAAATAATTTCCATTTTGATCAAAACTTTTTTTCAGCATGTGATTTGGTTTTTGAAGATGATTTTGAAGAAGTCAGAAGAAGTCAAAATACGTATCTATTTTTTATCTACTGTTGCAGGAGTGACAATCACTGCCTTTGACGTGAGAGGGTTCCACTGGCCGGTGTTGTGTGTGCTCCATGTCCAAGTACAATACTTGACTTTGAAGACACCCGTCTCAGATTTTTTGTTGTCGTGTATGAGAGCTTTAATGTTTTGAGATTTTTTTCGTTTTCACCCGGTCAGAAATCAAAGCAACCCATCAAAATGCTGCTCAGTCGATCTGTCCATCCATTTTGGTGCTTTTGAGCTCCTCATTTAGCTTTTTTCGTTTAATTGTCTTTTCTTGCTTTCTTATGTGTTTAGGGCGTATTGTTCGGTTTTTTGAAATCAATCAGCCAGAATTCTTTTGTACCCTTATTGAATATTTGTTAGTAAACTCTGCTTTTCGAGTCAGAACACGCACCGTCGCGATTTTTAAATATTTGTAAGATTGATTTTCCGATGATAAAGTTTCCTCTACAATCTCCATCACCGCATTATGTCGGGCAATAGTCATCGGACTATTTCTTTTTAATCCTCCGGGAAAAGTTTGAATTATGATCATAATTACATAAGAATAAGTTAAAATGTTTAAAATTTTTAAATGTGAACTATCCAAAATAATTAATATTTTGCTAATTAAAAAAATCACCTAAAAATTGAATTATGATCTTAATTTCATTGAAGTTTTTTTAACTGAATATCAATAAGAATAAGTTAGAATCTTTAAGTTTAAAAATTGAACTATCCAAAATATGTTGGGTAATCTATCGAAATAATTTACAATAAATTTTGAAAAATGGCATTCAATTTTTTATCCAAAATAATTATTATTTTGCAAATAACAAAATCCCCCCCTAGAAAAAATTGAATTTTGATCTTAATTACATTAAAGTTTTTTTAACTGAATATTTTAGACACTATGGCGAAGAACCCCTGAAGACTAATGCTTCCATAATTATTCTATAAATTTGTGTAATTTTATTTCTAATAAAAGTTTTTTAATGTGGTATTTCGATGGTAATATAAATTTCTACATTTTAATAATAAATAATTTTATTTTTTCTAAATTTGAAAATCAAAACAACAGATGCACTACGCAACATTATATCCCCCCGAAATACTTTTCTTCGTATGCGCCAGGTGCCACATATTTGTTTCATTAGTCGTCAGAGTTCGACATCAAGGTTTCTTTTAAAAACTGACTTTTTCTTTACGTTATGCCCATAGTTTGTTAATTCTCGAGGAGTAAAACATAGATTTTTATTAAAAAATTCAGGAAAATTAAGCGAGGTGACAATTTAGCGAAGCGACAATTCAGCGAGGCGAAAATTCAGTGAAGTGACAATTCAGTGAAGCGACAATTCAGCAGGTCGACAATTCAGAGCTGACATTTCAGTGAGGCAACATTTATCACTACAAAAAATTTTAAAAAAATTAAAAACTGATCTATATGTTACATGATTATAATGATATAAATGTTAATTAAATTAAAATGGAATTAAATTAAAATGGAATTAAATATTATTTTTAATTTAATTGAAATTTTAAAAAAGACGATAATTTTTAAAAAATAAAAATGGTTTAGTTTCAAAATAATTTTTAATATTTTAAATGATTAAAATTTTATAATTAAAATGGGATTAAATATTGTTTTACTTATCGAAAAGTTCAAACAAGGTGATCCAACAAATATTTAACTTTTCAGATTAAAAAATAATATTAATAAAAAAAATTTTTTATAAAAACAACCACGTTTTTCAAGCAAGCAATGCACTAAAAAGAAGAAAATAATTTTTTTTCTAGACATGTGCGAAATTTTATACCTAACCAAAAACGTGGGGCATAGAAATGA
>MQRK01215769.1:14442-26513 GCA_001938485.1 Girardia tigrina
ATCGATTGTTACTAAAAAGCAGTAAAGAGGAAATAGCAGTTACTAATAGCAGTAATTCAGAAATCCGCCCCACGTTTTTGGTTAGGTATAAAATTTCTCACATGTCTAGAAAAAAATATATTTTCTTCTTTTTAGTGCATTGCTTGCTTGAAAAACGTGGTTGTTTTTATAAAAAAATTTTTTTATTAATATTATTTAACTATTTTTAGTTATCATTTAGGAATTCAAATCGTTCGATTGATTTCGAATAACAGAAATGATAATAAAACCTAAATAAAACTTTTTAAACCTAATTTTAATACTTCTACATTTAATTATTACTTGATTTTCACAATATTTGTTCAATTTATTAATTTTTTCCGTACATCATTAACACGGATTATTTTCCCGTATAAGACATAAGCTATTTAAGTATAGCATATACGGTTTATGTTTTCAAATATTGTATTGTCATCGGAAGCAAGCCTGTATAAAACTTCATTCATGAAAATAAACGAAAAGATTGCTATTTAATACAGTGTATAAATTTGTAGATAATCGTAAGTGGTTTTTTGCAAAAGAAATTAGAAAAAATTATTTTTTTTCAATTTTTTTTTAAAATATTGTATTGTCATCGGAAGCAAGCCTGTATAAAAAAATTCAGCACAATTGGATGACTGAAAGTGATCGAAAAATCGATCGCAAGATTTACAAACAAACAGACAGACAGACATACAAGAAAGTAAGTTAAGAAAAACGTGGTAAGTAACAACGTGACTGTTCAGTATTACGATAATTCACTGTATGAATAAATTAAACTTAATCAATTTGTTTATAATTTTTAAGACTTTTTCAAATATACACATGATACAATTAATAGAATGATACATAATACGTAAAAAAACATCATGTAAAAAGCAATCTGCAATACAAATATAATAAACAAACAATTTAAGCATTTACCAATATAAAAGATAAGACTAACAAAAAATATTAATAATAAAAAAAATTTTTATAAAAACTACCACGTTTTTCAAGCATTACCAATGCACTAAAAAGAGGAAAATAATTTTTTTTCTAGACATGTGAGAAATTTTATACCTAACCAAAAACGTGGGGCGGATTTCTTAATCAATAGTATGTTAAAAACATAATATTTTGGTTTTAGAAACTAGAATAAAATTTTTAAATTTTAGAAGAATTTCGCGTATCAGGAAGTGAAAGAAAAAAAATTATTTTAAAGTTACTGCTTTTTAGTAACAATCGATCATTTCTATGCCCCACGTTTTTGGTTAGGTATAAAATTTCTCACATGTATAGAAAAAAAATTATTTTCCTCTTTTTAGTGCATCGGTAATGCTTGAAAAACGTGGTAGTTTTTATAAAAATTTTTTTTATTAATAATATTATTTAACTATTTTTAGTTATCATTTAGGAATTCAAATCTTTCGAATGATAATAAAACCAAAATAACAAAGTTTNATTTTAATAAAAGCAAGTTTTTATCAAATTGTATTGTCATCGGAACCAAGCCTGTATAAAAAAATTCAGCTCAATTGGATGACTGAAAGTGGTCGAAAAATCAATCGCAAGATTTGTTCCAGACAAACAGCCAAACAGACAAGAAAGCAAGCTAATAATAAAAAAAAAACGTGGTAAAATAAAACAACATTTATTAGTATGAGAATATCAAAAATGAAAATCTGTTATTTACTTTCTTGTTATGGTAAATAAATTTAATAATATCTATGAAAATTATTTTCAAATTTTAAATTGTATTAAAGATGTTTAAAAATTTTAATATTTAAATATAAAAATTAAATATTAAGCGTTTTCAAAAAAATAAAAAGTTGTAAAAATATCATAAAGTGATTGACTAAACCGCAAAATTAAAAACATCTTAAAATATTAAATTTAAACAGAAAAATGAAAAAAATATACAAGGATTAAAGCATAAACATCAAATTTAAAAACATAATAATGGTAAAATTTTAAAAAAATTATAAATGGTAAAAATTAAAAAATAAATATATTTTAAAATAACTGTCGTAAATATTTTCTTAATTTAATTTAAAAAATTTTTAAATTTAAAATTTAAAATCTTAAAAAATTTTGTATTGTCGCCGTGTTGAATTGTCTGCGCTGAATTGACGTAGATCCCTTATATATGATAAAAGTCTTACCATTTTTATATCTATGAGTGACTTTACTTTTATATTTAACAAAAAAAATGTTGACTAAATTTATTACTCAGTATTTTTGACGTAAATTTTAAATAATTTTCTAGAATTCTAAATCAATTTATGAAACTTAAATTAGTTCCGACTGGATTCCTTCATAATGGGAAAATGAAATGAATTTCAATAAATTTAAAAAGTTTTTAAAAGTTGTGAGACTTCTCTCAAAAATTTAAAAAAGATAACAAGAAAGATTTATTTTTTGATATCTGATTTTTTTTAATTTTTCTAAATAATCAGTTTTTTTGCTTTCCTTTACTTGTTCTGGATAATTAAAAAATATTTTTCATGTTTAACTTTAATTATTACTATAATCTATTTAGTTGTTTCTGTTTATTTTTGTTTTTTAATTTAGTCAATAAGTAATATTTTTATGGTTTTGAAATAATATATATAAATATGATATTTTACAATGAATTATTAATATTAATCTTTTTTATTTAAAGTTATATGCACTGTGAAAAATAGACCGACTAGATAACTGCAGTTTAGTTGTAACTAGGTCTACGTTTACTATAAATGAAAATTGAATAATTAAATAAAAAACATAATAATATAATATATAATTAATTATAAAATGAACAGATAAAACAAAGAAGAATATTAGGATCACACAAGAAAAATTGAGAGGATTGAGTTGTATAGAGAGAGTAAATATCAATTAAAAATTACTTCGATAGTCCACAAAATATCTCAGAAAATATTGTCGAATCTTCACCAACAGATGATATGTCAGGTGGTCTTCTTTTAACTGGGAATTGTCGGCAAATTTGGACTCTTTTATCGGCCTGTGTTTTGTGGAGTTCGTGTGGATCTTGATGCGGTTTCTTATGCACAAAGTCGAGCTTGTTCAAATGCCAATGTATGGTTGACTTTCCAACTCCATGCTTAAATGCCAAATAGTGAGTGCTTGACGAAGGCTTCATGTCCAACTCTGCTTGCAAGTCATCGTCATCTAATTTTTTGGTCGTCCAGAATGAGGGCAGTCATTCAAGTCAAAGTTACCATTATTGAAATGCTTGAACCAATCAACTGCTGTACTTTTTCCGACCGTTTGTGTACCTTCAACTTCGCAAATTGCCTTGGCAGCATCTTATATTGTCAAGCCTTTCTTCCAATAGTGACGCAGCAACACACGGATTTCAAGCTTTGTAATCTCTTAGTCCATATAATGCTATTAAAAAATCGATATAATTCAATATTGTTATGACTAATCAACAACCTATTTAAAAAAATATTTCTCTTTCATCTTTTCACGTATAATAGTTGATAAGTCATATTGGATTATAATTATTGTGTCGTGTACCCATTTATTTATTTTGTGTTGTGCACTTATTTATTTATTTGTTTGTTTTTTTTGTATTTTGTGAATGATTATATACGTCAACCGAAAGAGTTTCCACAGAGAAGGAAAATCGAGGACATATGAATGAAATTTAATTTCATTTTTTAAATAAAAGGAAAGACAAAAGAAAAGAAATTCCCCATTAATTACCCCAAACATTAATAATAATAATTATATTGCCAAGGGCAATATTAGAAATTAAAAATTGAAATTTGAAAAATGATCGATCAATCGTTCATTAAAATTCTGAATTAGAAATAATAATAAATTGGACGTTGTTGAATAACAACATAAAGAAAATTTTCCGTAATACTCAATCGTCTGTGAGCCAATTAGTTCATTGGATTCGAATCTATTAACAACATCAATATGAGGTTTACAACATTTATTAATATTACAAGCGCATTCACTATTTGATATCTCTCTTGATCAATATTTTTCTGAGTTCAAACTAATTATTTTCAATAAATGAAAATCTGTTAATAAAAAATGATTAATTATAAAGAATCTAATTGGTTGAAATTAAATCTAAACATTTTAAAAAAAAAGAACATATTAAATTAATATATTAAAATTTTAAATTACATTAACAATAAATAATACATTCAAAAATTATTTTAAATCTTTTTACTTTACAATTAAATTAAATTATTTTTAATTAGTAAGAATCATAGAAAATATCAATCATCCATCTGTGCAGGAGAGGCACAATTCGAATCAACATTCTACATGCACAATATCAACACACAATTCAAAACATTCCTCACAGAATCAATACGGAACAACTCATCTGATACTGCAGTTCAATTCCAAACTAATTCCGAAATTGACATTCCATTCGTCATCCTTTCCGATTAATTCGTATATCGATTCAATTCCTAAGTTCCGTTCCAGGAAACGAAGAAAAAGGAAATCTTACTCGATTCTAGTGACCCGTCCGTGAATCAGAAAAATAGACATTATCCTGAACATTTCTTTCCAGAACGAATTTCAAAGTAACGGATATTTATTATCTTTTTTTAGAGTCGTGAAGTTCCAAAGAGATCTCGTCACACAGTAGCCTAACTGCAATACCATAGCCATTGTACTGTTTGTGACTCCTATCACATATAGATTCTAAGATGTACTTAGAGAAGACAGTCGCACCTCTATGTGTTATGAGCGTTTCTATCCATGAGGGGGGTGCTGGGATTCCTAATTCAAAAGCATGTCTATTTAGTTTGTCAAAGAACCAGCATGGAATGTTGTTTACTCTTTCTACCCCCTCTGCAACAAAGTGAATACTTTTTATAAAGGTTTATAAAATTTTATGTCTCTGAATCTTTTCTAGAGTTTTAATTGCGGAATCGTTAATTACTATTTTTTCGGCCGTTACGATGCTGGCGACTGCAACAGATTGTTTTTTAATTTGGTCATGTATCAGTTGGAAAGCGTGTTCAAAATTATCTCTACTGACATGATCTGCTGCAAGAATTGGTGGTAGAAAGAATAGTGTCTTATTCAAGTCAGATGTGGTTGGTGTAAGGTGAATGAGGTTATCGCTATCATGACCTGATAATCCTCTTTCTAGTTAACTAAAGGTGTTATGACAGTCTCAGAAGATTCATATAATGTTACGTCATTTGATAATATAGTGTTAGTATCATTATTTTCAGAGTTATTATTTTTATCGTTAGAGTTTTCTACATTTTTAGCATTATTTTGTATAGTTATATGTGTTGGGATATAAGTGATTAAAGAACGATTATAGATGAAAGTAAAACAAGATTTTGTTTAAAAATATTTATTTCTTATTTACAATATTACAAATTGTTTTCCAACTTTTTAAGAGAACTTATCCTATTTACGAATTTATAGTTTAGGTGGCGTGAGAAGAGGAAATGCTCTTGCCCACAAGTGATTTTAAAAGTATATAGAAATATATTACTGAAAAATATAAATATATATAATTTTTCTATGGCTCGTACTTTGATAATTAAATCGTTTTTCACTTGGCTTTCAGTCTTCTAGATCTTTTAGATGTGCACTTTTTATGACGCCTTTTTCACGATATACTGTTGTTTATATAGATAAACTTTGAATCTGATTATCTCCGTGTGACATAATTTTCTTAATTTTTTTTCTCTACAATTTGATCTCTAAAATATAATTAAGATTATCTTGACTTTATCAATTAAAGGTCTAAATTCTGTTAGGCTTTTCTTACAGTCCTTTTTTTATTTTTCTTTTCTTTTTTAGCCCTTTGATCTTTAAAATCTCTCTTTTTATACCCTTCTCTTAAATATAATCCATCTCTATTTATCTTTCGAAATATATTGTTTTATTTCTTTTACAAACATTCTTCTCTTTTATTTCTATTATTTATTTCTTTATTAAATTCTAATACCATTATTTATATATAATTTATAATTAATATTGTAAAAGGATAAATAAAGTTTTATTTTATCCATTTATTAAAACAAAATACTTTTATTTTTAATTTATATTTTTAATATACCTAACATATGCAACTCATTAGAGACCACACAGCTCGCCCCAGTTATTTCGGGTTATGCCGAGCGGAAAAAAATATTTTTGTTCATTTTTTTAAAGAGAATTAATTTCAATTGATTCGAACAACTGGTTAAATTTTTTGTTATTTTCTTCATTATTTTTTACTAAATTTTTATTGTTATCTGTATTTAACTTATCACCTTTATTTTTATCTTTTTTGATTACTTTTCCTTGAATGTTTTGAACGTAATTAGAATTAGAAAAATTAATTTTTCTTTTTTGCTTCTTTTTAACGTTCTCCCAATCATCATCTTCTTCAATTGAGTTATTTATTATAAAATCATTTAAAAGTAATTCAAAAAATTTGTTTTTCAATATATAAAATAAAGAATTATAATTATTTTCATCATTCTATATTATATTCAGAATTTACTTGATATAAAATTCATAAATATTTCAAGAAAAAAATCATCGAAAATCTTTTTAAAATTTCTTTTGTTTTTCTACTAAATTTTTTTTTATTAAATTCAATTAATTATCCATCAGGAAATTTCTGATTTATAAGATATTTATTATCAGTTCTTTTTTTGTAAAAAAATAGGTACCGGTACTAGGGTGAGCACATTTCTGTTCTGCCATTCAGGGATGCTATTTTTGAAGTGGACGAACGAGAGTGCCGAAGACACCTGAGCGCGAGCGTCGAAGACGCTAAGCTGCTCGCGATTAGGGGCTCTGGGGCGGAGCCCCAGCCGCCAACGCATTTTCAGGCATTTGGCTTGAAAAGGAGCTCGTTTTTTGACCATAAAAAAACTAATTTTGTCAATTGTATTTTTCAAAAAGAAAAAAGTAAGCGAATTTTATAAAATCATGTTTTTTGCTTGTGAATGGTAAAAACTAAAAAGACTGGTGATGCAGGAACATTATATCAAGTTTTCTACCCACGTAGACTAATTTTATTTATTGGGATTTTGTTTGTTAATTGAAGTGAAGGAAATTCCAGGACTGCTCAAAAGTAACAGACGATCCAGAAACGTTAGGCCCCCTATCTGAATGCATTAGTTCCGACGGTTCCGTTATGGTTTCTTCTGTGACACCTTCTGTCGTTATTTCTTCACTCAGTCTGATTTTTTTATTTGCCGGAAAATTGTTTGAATGCGAAGCCGAAAAGAAATCAATAATCTTCTTNATTTTTAAAGTGGGATAAATTAATTAAATATAATTTTATAAATCAATTAATTATAAATTTTTAAATTTGCTCTTTTAATGTTTTAAATTTAAATTTGTTTTATTTTAAAATTTCTATTCATTGCGTTTAAAGACAAGCGAAAACTTATTAATAATAATGACGTCACATTACGCGCGTGTTTATAAATAATGTGGCTGCCTAAGCTCTTTTCAGGTGACGGATGCGTTTTCAATGTGGATATATAATTTTTGACGGCTAAATAACTTNNTCGGCGTTAATAACGAACACGACCTTAGTATGAGTTATACGCAGTACGTACTAATCGGTACGATGCGAATATTATATTATACTACGGTAGACCATTTTTTACATTAGTTTTTTAATGTGTATAAGTGTTATAGATACAGTTTTAAAATTTCAAATTCCGTTTTATCATAAAATTATTATTATGAAATATGAATAATATAAAGATTTAAAAATATACATTAAAAAACGAAAAAATTATATTTTATTATTTTTCATCACTTGAAAAAGGTTCCGGTACACCGTACCGGCGCGTACCGTCACAAAAAAGCACTGTTTATTATCAATATTATTTGTAAAAAAAATATTTACAAAATTGATATCAGCATTATTGTTTTCGATGAATTTATTAAAGAGATTTTTATTAATAAATACGATAAATAATAGATGAAACTTATTGTCAATTAATTCAGATAGAATATTATTTTTATCTATAGAAAAATTTTCAATAAAGTTATGAAAAGTTTCATCCAAATCATTGTTATTATTATTAGTTAATGTATTTATTGATTTTTTAACCAAATTATCGATACTTCTCTCAATCGATTCGATAACTCTTCCCTCATTAATCGTCGGCGGATGGGTGTCATTGGATTCGCCTCGTGGCGCTGATTCTGGATTAGTTATTTTTTATTAATGCTTCACTTTTCTTCATTTCAATTTTAGTTGATTTTTCGATAATTGATTTCACACTTTTCTCGATCAATTCAGCCACTTTTTCTACATTAATCGGCGGCGGAGGAGTATCATTGGATGCGCCTTGTCGCGCTGATTCCGAATCGGTTATTTGTTTCGATAAACTCACAGAATTTGATTTTTTTGATTCATTTGGTCGGCATTGATCGATTGGATAGTTATATTTAATAATTTTTCAATTATTAAATTTATTGACATTAAATTTTGCTCGTCTAAGATAGACGGCGATATATTTAACACTTTTTAAAACATTTTATTAGTGAAAGGTGAGAGAAAAGTGAGTTAAAAGCTTTCAAAAACAGGTTTCTAAATTCGATGGATAAATATATACATACCTATATAGAAAGTAAGCTAATAAAAAGAATGGAAAAAGTGTGATTTAAGTTGTTATTTAGAGAATATACTACAGGTATAACATATTGACGATTTTGTTTTAATAAATTTATAAATATGTAGATAAATGAATAAATTTCAATTACTTGTAAAATTCTTAATTGAAATTAAAATTTATTATCAATATTTTGTCATTGTACTTTTTCATTAAGATAATTATTTAATATAATAAATTATTTTTTATATGAAATCATAAATGACTTAATTTATACATAATCTCTTTGAAATGTGTTTTAAGTTGACAGAGATTAGTTTTACAAATGAAAATGACTTTGTTTTTTATCTAAATATTATTTTACATTTTGTTTTTGCCAATTTTATAAATGACTTGGCTGAAAGCAATAATAATTATCAATGATATTACATTTATTTAATAACTAAAATTTATCAGAATCTTTTGAAACATATATTGCGCAGACAGTTAGAAAGTATAAACTAAAATAAAATCAAAACATTCGAATTTGAAGAAAATATTGTTCTTAATATAATCTAATTCTCGTATGATTAAAGAAACACATTAAACATTAAATAACTTAAAAAACATTTACCAAATTAATCAATAAATTGATTCATTGAATTTTAAAATTAAGTAAAAACACATTAACAATGGTCTTCAGCAAATGGTCTTACTTATGTTACACAATCATGTTATTAATGTTATCGTGTTCTTTTCGAAAATCCACTTGATTTTGAAGGTACGCGGTTCATTTGTAACACTTTTTTGTAACGTTTTTTATAACATAAAATTCTCTGTATTTTCCACTATTAAAGAACAGTAGTAAAAATTTTCAAACAATTTTTTTGAACTCAAGTTTTTAAAATTTCATCTCAAAACTCATTTCATCTCAACTCAAAAACATAGGGAGAAATGTTGCGAACTCTGGCTTGTACACCAGTATACTGACCTCTCATTGTGAAATAGCCATCGTAGCCTTATCCGCAAATATTTGTCATAGATAATTCATGCCTTTTGAGAACAGCGCTCAGCTCATCGAATATCTTCACTCCGGCGCAGTTTTTGAGATACGTCATAACCAGCAACGCCTCAGTAATGTATCAAGACGGATTAACATTTCGAACAATAAAAGAAAGTTAATCTTTCTTACTAAGGTCCGGCGTAGTATCCAAACATATGGAAAAATACTTCGCAAGCTTCACGTCAGAAGATATCTCAGCTTTCATCAACTGACCAAGAGTCTCAATCATCTCACTGGGAGATTTGAAGGATGTATAGCTTGAGTAACCGAGGGGATTTTTGCTATCATTTTATTTCTAAATTATTATTATTTATTTATTTATGTTTTATATCTATAAAAATGCACAAATACTCTTATTTCATTACAGTTACATAAAGAAAATATATAATCATACTAAATATATATAATGAAATGGTAAATTGATAAAAAAATTTTATAATTTAAATTATTAATAAATATCAATTAATCAAAATAAATAATTTATATATAACATTTTTGGAATATTCAAAACGTTTTTATAGAGAAAATTTCTTTTTTCTTTGAATTTCGAAATATCAAAAAGAAACACAATTTATTTACATAAATAAAATCGCATTTTATTAATTTGCATTAAAATAATTTATTTTATTATATAAATTCTAAATATGACAAAATGTTGAAAAACCACGTAACATTATTTTTTGTATATTTAATATATAATTATACTTAATATTTAATTCTATATTACTTTACTTTTTATTTTAAATATTTTTCCTTAATGTTTTTTTTATTTTTTGCCAATTATTTTATTTTTATTATTTTATTTAATTCTTCCAAAATCACTTTTAATACCGTCGAGTGGCTTTGTTGAAATCTAACAGGATATCACTAATTTAGAGCTTCATTAAGTGAAACAATATTTTTGTTGAATGATTGTTTTGAAAAATTAACTCATCACAGTAAATTTAATTGAAGCTTTCAGGGTTATCAAATAAATAAAGTATAGAAAACAAAAGATAATTTCCAGTGAATAACGTTTTCCGGAACTAGATATTTATCCAAATTTCAATTTATTTTAATTATTGTTCAATTTGGAAAATCCTCACCCCAGACTGGGAGGCTTGGTGATTTACTTTTACTTCTTTACTTAACTTTATAATTATTTGATTTTAAATTTAGATAATAAATTATTTTAATAAATAAAAGAAATTTTTTAAACCTTTGAATTTTTACTTTGATTTTCTTTGCCTAATGAAAAGCTTTAAATCTATTTATACTTCAAATATTAATATAAAAATATTACGAATTTAATCCATTAGAATTGAAATATTAAGATTATAAATATACACCAGTGAACATATAAAATAAATAATATAATAAATTTAGTTTTAACATTAATAAGAACACTAATATAAATTTCGACATTGATATTGATATCACATTTCAAATTGTCTCTAGAAAAACTCTGAATTGAACTTCATTCAGTTGACAGCGAACTAAATTGATAAGATTTTAGAATGAATTTTTTTTAAATTATTATTAAAAAGAAAGATTTCTTTTTACACATAAGTTACTTAATTTTCATTTTGCTGATTGAAATTTAAATAACTATCAGATTTATAAAGGGTGATTTTTAAAACATAATTTTAAATTATAAATTTCGTAAAAGAATTTTTAAATAAAATTTTGAAAAATATTTTCTCTATAGAATTGAAATAAATAATAATTTCTATATAATTTTTTAAAAATAAGAATTTTTGAGTTTGAAATAATTCTTTATATTTTAAAAGATTTGATAGCTTAAAAATTAAATTTTTTCCTGATTTGGGAATTAAATGTTTTTAATAGTTTAAAACTCAATATCATTTTAGAATAAATAAGATTTTTTGGTACCGTAGCTGTTGGGCCGTTGGTGCACTCTAATATGCACAAGCATGGTTTTGGTTTTGTGCGCCAAGCACAGGCTTGGTTTTTCAGTGGCGCCTATCTTCTCTCCAGGTATGGATGGCCATTGGCTCCAAGGAGCTCATCTGTCATTTGCTAGGTTTTGTTTTTCATCCTGCTAGGTGTCCACACCCTCTTCACCCAGCTTTCTCTGGGTGAAGGAGTCGGTTTAGTCGCCAACCATTCGACCATGGAACAGGTATTACAGGTTTACATGGCACCTTTAGGAGACAACTTGCCTGACCTAATGTAATCAATAGTCCGCGATTTCCTTATCGGCCGTTCGCTGCTTAACTTCGGAGATCTGACGAGATCCGGCGTACCCAACTGCGGCCATTGACTACTGAGATAAGATTAAATATTATTTAATTTTCTTCCAGACTAGAACTCGTAAAGCATGAAAAATGCCTATATATATACTAGTAGGGGAAAAATGTATGTTCTCCCCACATACCCCCCCCCGGGGGGGGGTCGATAACTAGTTATCGCGCGGTTGCCGTGGCAACGGTAACCAGTTACCGCGCGGTTACCATGGCAAC
>MQRK01215777.1:18354-31133 GCA_001938485.1 Girardia tigrina
TTGAAAATAAAGAGAAGAAGTGATGATTGAAGAATATCTGGAAAGTGACTTTGATTGAGGCTTGAAGAAAGCAGGTCGAGCATGAAGAAAAAAAATACTGACACATAAAAAAGCACAGGAAAACAAAATAATGCAGGAAACGAGTTCCAAGGCAGTGGCATTCATGTCATAACTCTACTATAAGAGCTATTTTACATATATCCTTTTTATATGGAACAGAATTGCACCTCAGCGTAATTTAAAAATTACTATATTGATGATGTAGTTGCCTAATTATTTAGGGAATATAGTTACAATTTTTAATAACGTTTTCTGCATCTATGTGAACATATGTTTTCTTTTCTATTTAATGGGGTATTCGGGGGAGGTATTATATGATTTCCATAGGGGGGTACAACATTCCGTACATAGTGACGTTGTATCATGCGGGAAAATAATGTAAGGCGGGAAATTTTAAAAATTTACCGCTGGCATAACTGACTGGACCTCCTACAGTTGTTTGGATCTGCCTTGCAGTTGACGCCGGATGACGTAAAATGTCTCTAGCCAGTAGTCTTTCTGATTTTGCTGACATAACTCGCTCCTTGCCACAACAATGACATCTGGAAGAACGTCATCCGGTTTTCTTAAAATTTTTAATGATTTTGTCAACTGTTGAATTCTTATTCCAACGTCCTCAGCTATCGCTCGTTGCGTCATTTTCCTTAAAAACTTGTCAATAACAAGGTTACGAATTGCTAATGGCGTATCAATTACACAAAAATTGATAAACCAGATTGGAACATAAACACAAAGGAGTAGACTTTGAATTTTGTAAGATTTAGTAATGACTTAAATTCAAATTTTTACTATCAGTCTATTTTAAAATCATTCGATAGTAAAAATTTGAATTTAAAAATCACTTCTAAATCTAAAAAATTCAAAGTATATCCAGCAATAAATCTCATAATCCTTTCAGTTTATGTTCCAATCTGGTTTATCAATTTTCGTGTAATGGGTGCAACACCACATACATTAGAGAGACGTCTCGTCATCTCTGTAAACGGATTCAGGAGCATGGAAGATTGGGTAATGGGAGTAATATTGCTGGACATATGAAGATTTGCAGATAGGAGGTGAAAATAACTTATTTTAGAATATTGTGCAGTAATTTTAAAAATTATTGGGAAAGAGTTACTTGTGAGGCATTATTGATTAAATCACTTAATCCGTCCATTAATGTCCAAACAAGTCTCTCTTCCAATTTGTTGAAAATATTTAATTAGTTATTATGTAAGATGTTTGTATAATCATCAATTTGCTATATATAAGACAGCAAAATTGTTGTTAATTCAGCCTGAAGATCGTGGAAAATCCACCGAAATTCTAAATTATTAAAATTTTTCCACGAAAAGAAAATTAACTAACTCCATAGGAATAAAGGAAGAAATGGTTTTCTTACTCATTGAATAATATTGTGGAAGAAAACTAATTAAAATACCAATGACAAAATATCATTTATTTCCTTTAATTACAAAGTTCATTCAAGCTTCGAACGTACTGGACAAAAGTGCCATTCTCTTTGGTTAAATATCATTTTATTAATAAAATAATTTTTGGTTTTTATTTTTGTTGTAATTAAGATTATTTAATTTTTAATATTTATTGTTTATATACATTCTTAGAATTTTCAAAATCTATAACGCAATATTTCTTTTGTTTAAATTATTTCACCAAATTTGGAAGAATTAAGGTCAAATACTTCTCAAGTATAAATCATGAAACTAATTTCGTAAAAATACTCAATATGGAGAATATGCTCGATTTAGAGGCAACCCAGTATTCCGTGTCGGAAACTGGTACTTTGAGAAGGAAAGACGATCATTAGAGATTAAGACGCTTAGAGTTTAATAAATTTGCTTCTGTCAACGATATATTATCAGAAGAATCATAAAATAATATAAATAATTATTGCCAATACGATTCACAATTAGATTTTGGTCTAAAACTATGTACAGCTTTAAAAAAGTCACTGTCAATTGGAAGGATATCCCAGATAGGCTCACTTTTTCTGTGAGATACATAAACTAAGACAATGATGATATAGGAATAGTATTTTTTCTGATAACCAATTTTAGATCATTGAAACTTATATATCAAGCCAATGTACGTTTGTGCAACTGCCAAGCGTCCTTCTAACTCTACAAAAATGCATGAAAATTTGTGTAAATAATGTGCCATTCGTAAATAGATATAAATCTTTATAAAAATGAATCCTTTTATCATTTCATAATATGAGAACCCAATTAGAAACGGAATTCGTCTTTATTACGGTGATTATTTTAACATTTGACGTGAATGCAATTTTATTGCCATCTTGCCACCATTACCTGATCATCTTTTTACGATCCCTCTTCTTCAGTATCATTTGTGCCGATGTCAACCATTTCTAACAAGAAGTTTATTTCGCTCTTTTCTGTCGGGTTCTATGTGTTTATTACTAAGATAAGATTACTAATACTTGTAAAATTGATAAGATTACTACAGTTAAATTATATAACTAAATGCGATTCATATAGATTTGAACTCAAAATATGAGTATGAAAGTGCAAGGCCGGTAAACCACTGCAACGTCACCAATGTGCACATGTCGACAAAATGTGCAAATCGATACAAAACTTTCTTTACAAGTAGAAATCAATGAAACCAATTAAGATCAATAGATTTTATTCGTTTAGAACATGTGCAAAAGAACTTAAATTTGCAATTATTTGTTACAATGTTTTCTTTTGGTGTTGTTTTGGAATTATATGCTTGTATAGATTATTAGCATAACTTATGGAAAGTTTAACAAATATCCTATAATATTTGATTTATTGATTAACATACAAAAGAATAAATTTTCATATTCTTGAGGTAGGTTATCATACTGTTAGACAGGGCGAATAACAGCTGCCGAATTTTGGCACTCTCTTGTAAACAGGTAATTACAATCAAAAAATCTTTCAAAATACCTCACTCATAACAGCAAATTATGACATGATCAAGTGGAATGAAATGATGAAAGAAATATTTGGACAATGTAAAGAATGTCAGAGATGTAACGCATTTATAATCGCTACAAAAATAATGACTGACGCTAGTGGCATATAAACCATTTGATAAATTGTACGTAGAAACAGGCGGACCCCTAAGGGAAATTTAGAGGAAGAAAGGGTATTTTATATCAATTATTAATCAATTTAGCAGATACATCTCATTGTATGTTGAATCGTATCATTTTGTAAAACGAATTTTGAATCAAATCATTTTGTAAAATGAATTTTACTCCAAATATTTCTGTGTTAAAAACAAATATTTTGAATTGGATTATTTAAAAACGACTTAGTGTTTATATTTTTGCTGATGAATGTAATAAATTTTTTATTTAAAATTCGTTAGCAATATTTCTGATCATTTTTATCAATGAACAACCAATTTCCTCAAACATGGGCCCGACTCGAACTGCACAAATACCATGACTCTGTTACCACTTGTCAGTCTCCACTGCAACTTGGAGACTGTACCAAACAATCAGTGACAAGAAAGCAATAATCAACAGCAAAATATTTCAACTTTTCGAAACAAAAATCAGTGGCGGCATTTCATAAGCAAATCATCATTTAACTGAAAATGAAATTACTGACCTCTCACTGATTCGATATTTTCGACAATTTTTTTCATTCCGGCACACTCAACAATCTCACCTACACAAACGGTCAATACTCAAATCCAAAAAAACTCTTTGTCTGGAATTGAATTCAAAATAATATAAATTTTATTTATTTTTTAATTTATTTTATATAAGTATATACATATTTAATCATGTATTTATCACAGTAATCAAGCAAAAACAATTCTGCGATAGCGACATTGAAAAGCAATAAAATAAAAACGAATTGAGTCTACAGATTTTGAATAGAAAGACTGTTTTTGGAGTAGGAAAGGAAATATTTGAATATAAATAGGAATACAAAATTATAAATAAAGATTTTAATTTTGAAATTCCAAAACAATAAATATTTTATGAATAATAATATAATGTAAATTATTACTTTTCAAAGTGAGTGTCCGCGTCATTTTGAGAAGCACTAATAGTCTAAAGCGATAATAATAATAATGTCATTAATAAAAAATGATTATTTTCTCATGACTCTTACAGTAACAATATCTCAAATATAATAATTAATGAATGAAAAATTAAAAGAAACTGTTTAATATTCTATTAATCAATTGGTTTTGTGTCAAAAATAGTCTCCTTCGAAGAGACAGCTAGTTTGAAGATCCGTGATTAGATAGATGTATTCCAATTGTTGTCGTGTTTCCATAGGTAACAATTTCACTTTACACGACCTCATAGGACCTAGGTGGACTAATTTCGTAATGGTTCTTAAAAACATTCATGAAGTCATTATATTTATTTGTATTATTGGCAGATCACGACAAACATTTTATTTCTCTTTGTTAAGAGCAACAAGATTATTGTTATAACTAATATTTTCATTGCTTCCACAAATTTTTAAAAGCTTTTACCTTAGTTTTGTGTTTTAAATTGATTAATTAATGATCTTTTGATGTTCGGCTGTTTAAACAACTATTCAAAGTTAGTAGAATATTTTTTATATTTATTGACATTTTTAAAAGATGTTCAAATAAAATTTAATACTATTTACATACGATTTTAATTAAAAGTTTAATAAATAGCGATGTATCAAATATATCAATGATCCATCGAGGTTAGGAGATGCGCCACTGTAGAACAATACTCGATATGCAAAAGTAATTGTATTAAGCAACATGAATCTTCTTGATTAAATTGCATTTCTGATAAAAATTTAATTTATTTAATTTTAAATTAATAAAACAATCGAATTAATTTTCTTCGTGTATCTGTCGCCTCATTGCTGCTTTCGTTCCGGTTGCTAATATATTCTGTTGTCTTTCTCCAGTGTCTCAATCTTCTTCCAAATATTAGGGTGAACCAAAAGTCTTTTCGTATTTTTTGTTAAAAATTTAAACATAATTTTACAACAATTAAAAAACATTCAAGTTTCAAAGTAAAGACCATTTGAATCTATAGCTTGAACCCATCTATGGGCAAGTTGTGCGATCCCGCTGCGGTACCAATCCTTGTTCTTAGAAGCGAAGAACTGGTGACACCCGTTTTCTACCTCGGCCAGATTATTGAAGCTCCAACCACGAAGAAAGTCATAGAGCTGAAAAGGTGATAGTCGAATGGCACAAGATCCGGTGTGGAAGAAGTTCAAAGGCGTCGAGATTTTTGATTTTTTTCCTTTGTTTGTTTGCCGGTGTGCGGTTTTACATTGTTCTGTTGTAGAAAAACTCGCTTTCGATTGATCAAAGCGATTGATCAAAAAACGGTCATCGCGCGGATTTTCAAGCAATTTTCGACAAGTTTCGAAACGCTTTTCGGTTTGAATTTGTGTCAATTCATGAGGCACTTCACGACATCATCTATTGACCTTACCAAGAACGTTAAGGTGTCGTACAATGGATGTTTGAGGAATATCGAGTTCGACCGACAATCTTCGAGTACTTATTGACGGATTTATCTCGACGGCTTCACGAATTGCTCCTGAATCTACGGTGATAGGTCGGCCTGAACGTGCATTGTCTCCGAGGTCAATGTCGCCTTCATTGAACCTTTTGAACCAATTTTGTGCAGTACGATTTAAGACCACATTATCACCTTCAACTTCGCATATCTTCTTTGTTGCTGCAGTTTCGTTTAAGCCATGTTTCCAGTAATGACGTAAAAGAACACGAATTTCAAAATTTTCCATGATTTTTCTAAAAGACCATAAAATTTATATTAACGACTAATTAGAAGTTTTAATATATATTGTGATAGAGCAGTTTAGGAGCTTTAAAAACATATAACACATGTATATAAAATATCTTTATTTGGTAATAAGAAACAATTGAACAAAAAGACGTAGAAAATACGACAAGACTTTTGGTTCACTCTAATAATATTTCTGCAGCGAAATACCTTTCTTAGTCTATATGGTACTTTTTCACTTAGATTTTATTTCGGGCAAAATCTCTCTGTGATTCCTGTAGGGTTTTTCTTTATTGTAATATTAATAGTGTTTCTGATTTTGCAAAGTTGTCTTTCAATGATCTCATTTTTAGTGTGATGAAAGTCACTTCAGTAAAAAACTTGTTTGAGAATTTATTGAATGTTGTTTAAAAAGATTCAAATGTTTTGCTTCGATCAATATGAATCTCTTTTGGTGGTTTCAATTTCCCCCTACAGTTATTTCTTTCGTAATGTTTTCTAATCTTTGATTTTCTAATCTAATCTTAATTAATAAATCTGCTGAATTAATCTATGATATCAAGTTCGTATTGGAAGTCATGAACATTTTTTTTAATGTTTTGAGCGTGTGTGGACCCAGATTATAATTGAGGCATAATATTTCATAACGTGATGCATAAATTATATTCCAACAATTTCATTGTCAACTTCTATTATTATTAGCATTTTATCACAACTCATTCCTTATAAAAATAATATATTGTTAACAAAGTACTTGCAGGTTTGAATGTTTATGTCATCACTCATGTAGGCTGCAGAATCAACAAATAGTGGCTTCATTACACATAGCGTTTCCGGGATCATATTATAAAAAATAAAAAATATAATATATTGATAAAACGATATTGCAGAACATAGGAAACAATGTAAATGTGATGTTAATTTTGATAATTTCAAAATTCTGTGTAAGCGTTTTGACAGTTATTGGGAGAGAGTGTCGTGTGAAGCATTGTTAATTAGGTCACGTTGCTCTAAAATCAATGTTCAATCGGCAGTCTCAACCAGCTTATTAAGAATTTTTGATTAGCATGATTTCATGCAATCGATTACATAATCATCATTTTTGTATTTATATACAGGTGAATTGATTATTAATTAGTGACCTGAAGATGACGGTAAATCCGTCGAAATATATTGTCTTAAAATATATTTTAAATGGATGAGTTTGGTTATTAATATAATATATATTATAAAAAATAAATAAGTAATTTACTTTCATTGTTCAAATGATGAACCGTATAATTGTTGAATGATTTCTCGTAGGCTGTATCGTATCTGTTTAAACAGTTATCGTCATAAATCTCATTTAGTTTAATTTGATAAATTATCATAAATATTATCTTAATTTTGACGAGGAAAAATAACTCAGAATTATTATTAAATTTCATTATGATATACAAGTAAAAGAATCTTTTATCGACGATAATTATATATATATATATATATATATATATATATATATATATTGAATAAATGTATTAAAGCATTTTCAACGCTGGACATGTTTCGAGCACGAACTCTGACAATCTTCAGCAACTTTATTTTTGTTATATTTAATAATTTTAATAATTTATTTCATTTTTAAACTATATGAGGTAATAAATATTTTAAAATTAATATTAAAGGTTGAGCGAAAGCATGTGACGGACTTGACAATCTAAGGAAACGTTTGAATAGTAATATGTACCCGAATAAACAAATAGAAAAAAATATTAATTTAATAATAGATTAAATCCACACTAACAAAACTTATAAAGAAGACGAAGGGGAACGTGTTAAAATTATCAAAATTCCATATTCATAAGGTTTCAGAAGATTTAAAAATAACATTTATGAAAATACCGATAATGCCAAAATAGTGTCCGTATCATCCAAAGAAAGAAATTACCTTACCATGAAATTCCAAACTGACAATTTAGTGTAAGCTAATAGTGTCTAAATTTAACTGTCACTGGTGTAAAAGCTCACATTCACATTATGAGCGGTCTCATAAAGGTTTTTTGCTTCAAGTTTTACTTCAACATCTTATAATTATAAATAATATCGATAGTTAGTTTTGCTTTTAGAATTTGTAATGCGTTTCTTATTCAAATATTTTGTATAAGTCCAACAATAAAAGCTTGTTTATTTTGTAATAGTAATGTGCCTAATTCATTAATGAAAATAGTATAAAAATTAAAGGATTTTATTTGATGATGTTTAAATAAATTAATTAAATACTATTTTTTTTAATTATAAATTAAATAAATTATATAATTATTTTAAAAATATATAAAATTTAAAATAATAAAATTGTACGAAATTAAAAAAATATAATTTTATTAAATGGTTTCAAAGATTGGAATATATTTGACCGGTATGACGGATCAGCAAATTCAGTAGGTGATGCAAGATTGTCTTCAAGTCAATGACAAAATGATGTTTCTGATCGACTAGATACAACAGTTATCAATTTTATAAAAAGCAATATTAATAATATTAATCAAAATAATTTTTTACAGAAAGAATAATTAATTCATATCTGAATAATTTTTCTGTTGTTCAAATAATTAATCTCGCTGTGCAATAATTAAGTTACCATTTTATGAAACATATGTACCAACTTTAAAACCACATAGAGGGGTTCCATAGGTTTTCACTGTTGCTCATGCATGTTAAAAGAAGGTAGAAAACCAAATGTTGCAATAATAAATAAATTATTAATTAATCAAAAAATATTTTATTAGAATATAAAAAATCAAAAACCAAACTCCATTGTACAAATGATAAAATTAATAAATAAAAATATACAATTTATGAATCAGTAATAAAGCAATTAGGCTAAAGAATGATTTAATTATGTGTTTAATTTCCATCCAAAAAGATCCAAATAGATGCAATTTATTGAACAATAGCAATTGAATTAAGCCAAGTGGGCGAATCTTACGGATAACATATAATTATGCCCAAACACAAGTTAACCACAGTTGGACATTTTATTTGTGTATTAATTAGCAATTTTATGGATAAAAGTATAGTAAAAAAAGAAAAGAATTATATTATTCTGTTTTTATTTTTTGATATTAAAGAAATCCTAATATATGTAATTTATTAAAAAATACCTCGCATTTTCCACGAAAGAACGATAGAAAAGCATTACAAATAAGTACAACTAACAATCAAAAAGTAGTAGTTATGAATACACTATCATCAGCCGCTAGTTCGTCAACTGCTTTCATGAAGAATATGTAACCTTTCTTGGCAAGCCAGTCATAATCACACTTTTGGATGTCATTAACATTATCAAAAGCATGTCCCTTTTCATATTCCTAAAGAAGTACAAGTCTTAGCTGAAATGGCGAGATTAAAGTAAAGTGCGAGAGCATTGTCAACAACCAGTCAAATTGTCGAGTTTCTTTCCTTTATTCTTTCCTGCACCGTTTAGATTGGATCGGTTGTGGATCCATGAGACGCGTAATCCTTCGTTGGTAGTCGCTTCACAGTTTCGTATTTACGTTCTATTACGTTTTCCTATATATCATTATACAAATTGTTTCTTATCAAATAGTGAACTGTTTAAGTATATACTTTAAGGAAATAACAACGTAAACTATTTAAAACGAACGTATTTTTTAGTTTAATCATTTAAAACAGATAATAATTTTTTAAAAAAAAGGAAATTGTTCAATGCATTAGTGTGGTCATTTTTGATCCCCTATGCGATTCTTACGTCTTTTCTAAAATAATAGAGTTCTAAATTTTGTCTTTTGAATTTTCAAAATATTTCACTTGATTTTTCAATGGAATATCGCGTCTTTTAATATTTTGAATTCAAATTCTGAGTACAAAATCTCAATTTATCTTACAAATTATATAATAAATAAATATTTCCTTTCCGTTTACTCATTTGTAGTTTTTTATTTAATAAAAAATTGAATTTTTTGCGTTAATGAATAAATACTGAGAGATATTGATTTGTATGGATTAAAATTCCGGGGAAGTTCAAAACTAATTTCGATCAATAATATGCCTTAGTTGATTATCGCGACCCATCAAACTGCCTTTCCGCCACTGTTAACCAGTCGACCATGAACATCGGAGCCGCCGCGGTCCACGCACAATTATTTATTGTTACGAAATATTAATTTTGAAATTTAATGACTTTTCAAACTTAAAATAAATTAAAAAGTATATTTTATTAAAAAAATATTTTTTTCTTCTGAATGTGAAGAAATAACAACTCAGTCAAATTTAAGACTGTTCTGTTAATTTAATTGTTCAGTTGACCAACAAGTTTGTATATATTTATATAATTTATACTAGGTGTCTTTTGTCAACAGACAAATTTTTAGAATAAGTTTCACCAAGAAGTATATTTGTCTGCTATTAAATTAAAATTTTTAATTTTGAGTTAATTAACAATTATTACATTAATATTGGTGCAATATAATAAACTTTAATCTCGTTTAAAAAATGTAATACAAAATATGAGAAGACCAAAAATGGTAAAATAAAATTAATTATAAATAAAATTAAAATATAATTATTTATATTTTATTGAAATATTATTAATGAAAATTGTGATTTAATTTATCAATTATTTAAACTATTGAGTTGGCATTCTTTGTCAATTTTGAATATTAATTAATGGATTGTAGGGTCTTATCAATAGAAAAAGCAACAGATAATAGACAATAAATCAGATATTAAAACCCGTAAATATGAATGGAAATAAGAAAACTCATCTCAGAAAACATAAGAATGCTACAATGCAACTATTAATCAAACCCTTTCCTCAATTGTGAATGCTCACGAATCCGAGTTTTAAGATGACGATTTATCTCTCCAAAGAGCAAGGGGTTATTAAATTTCAACATTGTTTCAAATTTAATCGTCAGGAAATTTAGAACTTGAGATGTCATTGAAACTATTTTAAAATATGTCGTGTTCAAATATTAATTTGAGTACACATAATTTGAAAATTTTGTGAATTTTTATCTCCTTACATTTTTTAAGAATTATTGTGAAAAAGAATTGTGTTGAATCGTTATTGGGAATGTTTATTGACTTTACAATCACTAAATGGGCTCTTAGCGACAAAAATGCACTCGGTTATAACAAAGGATAAATTATTTAAAAACAGTAAAATAAAAATACACAATCTATGTGGGTAATTTACCAAAAATCCAATGTACGCCAATATCTGTGTATATAAGCAGTAAATTCGTAATTTGACCTTCAACAAACATCCTCTTTCAAACGGTTTCTTAAGTCAACCACTTGTTTGCAAATTCCGGTTTTTTCGGTTTCTTGTTTCTGAACCATCGTAGATAGTAAACTTCGGCCTCTGATTAATCAATCAAAAAATTTATAAATAATTAAAATTGTAATGTTTAGAATAAAAAATCTCAAATATTAATTTTAACGTTAGATATTTATTTATCTTTCATATGTTCTTAAAAAATCTCACGTTCATTCAACGTAAAAGTCAGTATTTCTCTCTCTTTGCCCAATGACAATTCAAATCAGCGTGTTTTCCTGATTGGTCGACAAATCATGGTGAGTCTTGAGCCAGACATTTGCAATTTAATTTATTTTGTCAAACTTTGATTTATTTAAGAAAGTTTATCGACCTGTTATATTTCAATTTCGCATTGCGAATTTTACTTAATACAATAAAAAAAATTTGCCCTTCGATGAGTGAACATTTAATATCCAAATAAAATGGTCCCATCACGCACTCGAAATGCTAGAATCTCTACAAATTTGCTGCTACAGCCACTCTACCACTACCACAGTCCGGTCTTCGGGGCAAGCTTGGGATCGGGTGAAACAGTCCCTAAAATGTATTCAACACTTGTATATTTTATATAAAACCTATTTGTCACTCAAAAATTAAGCTCAGTTGAAAAAAAAGGATAATAATTGACCGAGTCTCACGAAGCCAGGTGGGTTCATGGAACTTGAAGGCTCAAATCAAAAGTCCAATTGATGAAAATAATAATAATGGTAAGGGAAAATTAAATTCCAATAAAAAGAAATTTTATATTGTCTGTCGAATGTAATAATTGAATCCCTAACGATTGCATTAATTAAATGAATACCCTCGAGTCTGGTTTGATAATTTATGGCCGTATTTAAATCATGGAGTATAATTAGTAACTGTCACGGTCGACCTCACTTTATGAGAAGTGCATATACAATCAAATGGGGAAAGGATCAATATATTTTTGTAATTATTTAATTTATTTTGTTTAAGAAAATAGTAATGAAAAATACGATTAAAACTGATTCTAATTCGGTATTGTTATTTTAATGATCATAATTTTTTTTGTTTTAAATAATGATGTTTATTTACCATTTTGTGACTTATGAGCACAGTTTTATCTACAATAAAACAATATGATTGAACTTAATTTTGTTTTATTTTTAGTTAGATGAAGACAATGTTTTGCATGATGGAACCTTGATAGACCTTTGTGGAGTGACCTTAATTTGGAGATCCGATTACACAGACACAGAAATTGAAGACAATATACTATCACTGGTTCGTGGAATATTTTTTATCATTTATTCTTTATTTTTATTTTACTCTCTTGAAGGTCGTCACGGACTTTGTATATCGTATATTAATAAAAATTGAAAACGTTTCAAGGTTTTGTGTAATTATCAAAATGAATAATTGTAAAATTTGTTCTAATTATATATGCCAGATGTATTTACAGATCAAACTCCGCGTATATTCATCAAGACATTTGGTAATACATTATACTTGTGAATTTGGAATTCATATTTTATTTTCATTGATGATTTACTCTTTCTCTTGTCCTTAAGTCCGTTTTGATTCCTTACGATTATATGGACACCTTCCAAAATCTTATCTTTTTACCATTTATAGAATCACATGACAGTTTATAGCATATTCAATGGTTCCCAAATC
>MQRK01215788.1:760-13563 GCA_001938485.1 Girardia tigrina
TTGGATAACAAGAAGATCATTGATGAAATAAAAAAATAGAGATGGGAAAACCAGTGACTACTACCACAAAACGGAATTTTCGGATTGGAGACTGGGTATTAGTGAAAATAGAAAATCGGCAGAAAGGTTCGGATCGCTATGAGGGACCTTATGAAGTCATTAGTAAAGAACATGATCGGTGCGTGAAGATGCGGAATAAAACAGGTCGAATAATAAACAAAAATATCGAATGGCTGAGGCCTTTTAAAGAAGGGGGGTGTAAGGATAAATAATTATATGATATTTATATTATCTTTATTATACTAAATATATTACAATAATGGATCCAAAATATTCAAATTAATCTCTTGAATTTGTTTAAATAATATTAACAACTCGTGTAATTTTTAAATCACAAATATATATTTTCTGTTTTGTTAATTATTATGGAATCCTCTTACAATAGTTATTGAAAATGTCGAGTTTCAAAAAATGTGTAGTAATAATGAAAATATTTCATTTTAGTTATTGGTCGAATTAAAAAAGTGTTGAATTAAAAAAAACTAATCGAAATTTAAATATGTCGAAATAAAATATTTGTCCCATTAAAAAAATGTATCGAATTAAAAAATTTGTGTCGAATTGTCTTGTGTCAAATTGTCGTGTGTCGAATTGTCTGGTTACCATTAATAACAATTACATCGGCAAAAAAATTCGTTTTTTTGCATCAATAAGATTTTATCAAAATCTAAAAAAAATACAATATAAAACTTATTTGTGAAAATCGTACGTGCCATTATACTAAGTGTTATCGCACCATTAAAAGCCTAAACATAGTATCTATCAGCTTCAATGACACTCTGGAGCTGATGTGTAAAATTTTGAAACTTGTACGATGTTGAATCATTATCATTAGCGAATATCGTTGGTCAAATATCCTGAATTACTGAAGGTTTTTTTTCACGATCGAAGTACTTGTAGTTCCTGAAGATAAAGCCAGATGATTCCAGGCAGCTTTTCTAGAGAAACGAGATGTTTCTAAAGCCAAATTCAAATCAATTGTGCCACCTGAAGTCTGCCATTGTCATGCTGAAGTACAATATCCAAAACAAGAAGTATTGTTTGAAAGTTTTAAATCATATTCAGCAGTTGTTATTGACAGAAAGTAGTTGATGTGAACAGATTTTTTGTTCTAGTTACAACGCGGGAAATTCAAAAAGTCACGGATGTATTGACCATCCCTCGTAATAAACTAATTTTTCAACATATATTTATGAAAATCTTTTCCATGATTAATTTTGAAACTTTTATTTTTTTGTAAATTTAATAATTCATCCACGCTTTGAGCCATTCGACAGTGGGGAACCCCGTTTACCAAGGGTTTGGATCGTGTGTACCCTCGGTTTCATGTAACCACTCTGCTCTTCCTGTAGAGTTTCCCACAGAGGAATGGTCCCTCGGTGTGACGACTTCGGCACTCGATGGCTCGACGTAATGGAAGAACCGTATACTGCGGGCCGCGATCGAGAACTGCTATAATCACGCCACCGGATTTCATGGGCACGAGTTTATACGAATGTCAGAAGTATACGTCTCTGTTGGCTCCGAATGGTGTCGTGAATTGTTGATCCGACGGAGTTCCATTTGTTTTTTTAAGTTTTATTCAACGTGTTTTGATGATAAAATGTGAACGAACAATAAAACAGACGTGACGAGAGAAAATTGTATTAACATTCAAATTATGATATTTCTAAACGTATTCAAACAACTCTGACATTTTTATTTAACATTTTTCATTTTCTATTTTCACGAGTTTTTTCCTTTGATTCAGTTTACAGTTTTATAAAGTTTTACAGTAAAATTTCATATTCTGTATTTTAATCATTGAATTATTGAAATCTTAAATTATCATCGAAATGAAAATGATCTAACTACTCATACAAATTAGGTTTCAATATTTATGATTTCACTAAAAATTAAATAAATATCATACCAAAAAAATTTTTGGTGTACAAGCTTTTATAATTATATATTATATATTATTTATAATTTATCATATGTTTGCGGTTCTGTATCTATTTCACCCACTTCCCACATTTTTTTGACTGAATTATCAAAGCCTACTAGGCGAAAACCCGCTTTCTATTTGCATTTAGATGTAGCATATTTCAAAGACTACTACTGAGGAAAACATGAGAACGACACTAATTACTTTTTGCAGGCAAACTAAAGGCTGTAGATGAGCAGTGACAGTGAAAAAGTGTATTGTCACCTAGAATACATCAGTCCTGAAAGTTTCATGTCGCTAGGTGAACGGGAAGTGGGTGAATTTTCGATTACAAGATCTGATGCATCCAGACAGACAAACAAATAAAATGTAATAAAAACTTGTAATAATTATTTCGTAATTAATTAGATAGCTTTAATTTCATTCATGACAATAAACGAAAAGATTGCTATGTAATACAGTGTATAAATTTGTAGATAATCTTAAGTGGTTTTTTGCAAAAGAAATTTTAAAAAATTATTTTTTTTCAAAAATTTTCAAGAAATAGTGTATTGTCATCTAGAATACATCACTCCTGAAAATTTCAAGTCACCAGCACAACGGGAAGTGGGTGAAATTTCGATCGCAAGATTTGATCCATACAGACAAACAAACAAATGAAACGTAATAAAAGCTTGTAAAAAAATATTCATAAATATAGTACTGATGAAACTCCTTAAACATTAATATTATTACTTACTCATTGAAGTCATTTAAAGTAAATTGTTGGGAACAAAACCTAATGTAACAATCGTCGTACCACCATATTGTTAGAGGACTCCAGCTTGTGACAAGAAACCATTGTCTAATATCAAATTTCGTATTGTATATCAATAAAGGCCGCTCAATATACTTTTGAACAATAAGCATTTCTGAATTTGATCGAAATATCGCATCAAATTCACTAAATTTCGAAATACAAGATATTCCTGAAATATATTTCAAAACAATAATTATCGACAGTCATATTAAACACCGCCAAAGACAGCGGCTTGAGTTAACATAAAGTAATTACCAATTTAAATGAATAATAATACAATAATAATAATACTCAATGAGAAGTTTACAAAGTAAATATAACATGACATCTTAACAACTTGAAGAGCGATAGTTTTGTAAGTTATTACGATTCATTCATTTGCAACAATAGTTTGATGCTATTGATATACAAAATGAAAGTTCCGATCTTACAGGTTGTTCAGTCACGAATTCGATGGAAAATGTGAAACTCTTATATAAATTTCGCTTGACCCCATACGGTGTGATTGCTCTTCCATATTTTAAAAGGGTCAAACTTTCTCAGGTTGTGTTCGTAATCGTTAGTGATGATTCTATACTGTCAAGTATATTTTCAGAAACTACATCTACTTGAATGCATTTTTAATGATGTAGAAATGGTATGTATATAATGTATAATATGTGTGTAAAGATGTTATATAATCATGAGGAAACTTACGTATTGCAATTTAAGAATTTACTCAAAATTGAGTAGAAAGAGTTTATTCAGTTTAAAAAAATTAAAAAATAAATATAAAGCTTTATTTAGGACTTATAACAGAAATTCGTGCAGCGATATTAATCATAAATTCTTCTGGGCATACGTGAAACATTTGGATTACAAGCAGGACATTCATTTTGTTTTAGTTTTGTCATCAAAATATTTGCTATCTTACAAATTCTAATTTCCAAAATTATTTATCGTGAAAATGATCAAAGTAATAAAATTTCTGACGAATTTTTATGAAATAAATACTTTTCTGATGCATGAAATTTGGTAAATATACATTAGCTGTTTTTTCAAGTTTTTGTAAAAAAACTCCCTTGCAATGTAAGTTAACATAATCTATGCTTAACATAAGTTTAAGACAACCATATTTTTTTAGCTTTTTTTGCAGAACACAATATATTTATAACATTGTATTATAACAATTCATTTTTAACAAACTGTATGTATTTGAGTAGTCAAAGTAACATATAAAACAGAATAAATCAGTATTTTGTTGGCCTGCCATGGGCTTTTATGATGGTTTCAAGACGCTTAGGCATGGAGTTCACGCATGCCTTACAGAGTTCATTCGTTATATCTGTATCTCAGAAAGAATTGATAGATTCTTTCAGCTCTGCAATGGATGTAGGACGTCTTAATGAGACTTTTTTTCAAAATAGTCCATATATTTTTGATGGGGTTATATCTCCAGTGGCCAGTCTGGAGAATTTCCTGGCCACTTAAGAAGCTCAATAGCGTTCCTTCGAAACCACTCCAGACTGCTTTGTGTCGCATGGAAAGGTGCTGAATTTTGCATAAAACTGGTGCACTGGAGTATCCATATGAAAGTCTTAAGCTTGGTCTCCAGCATGTCAGTATATATCTCGGAATTCATTCTTATATTTTTTTCCAAGATCACCAAAGCCCCACGCTCATAGCTGCTCACACATCCCCAAATCATTGTTGAAGCTAAATGTTTCATCGTTAGTACTGTTTACCTGTCGTTATATCGGGCTCCAATAAGCCTTCTTACACGTGAAACACGTTTCCAAAACTGAGTAATTGAACAGTCATATGGCCACATAACTTTCTGCCACTTGTTTTCTGTCCAATGTCTGTGTTGATTTGCAAAGTAAGTAAAACTATCCATATCATATTCGTCTTTCATGAAAGAATATACTTTATGCACACCTGCATGGCTCAAAAATTTATGAAAGAAAGTTATGCAGTTTTCCTTGAATTTTTCGGGATCCAAATTTTGTCTGTCAAAGTTCTTACACAACCATTGCATTCCTTAAAATTTATACTACTACCACTATTTAACTTTCCTAATATTTCTTTAATTTCATCGTTACTTTGTTGCCAAGGGATATGCAATTCCTTTGCATCTATTGTCCTTGATTTCGTCAATTTTGTTTCATCGTGCTTAATAAGACATTGTGCACATGTCATGCAATCTGTTATCGACAAGGCATCTGCATTTTGATGTAATGTTCCTTTTCTGTACTCTAAAACCATATCTAAGCTACTTAAATAATTCATCCAGTTTTGGAATTGTGGTGTTATTGGTTTCTTTGTATTCATCATAAATTCTATTGTTTTGTGATCGGTTTGCAATTTAAAACTTGCACCATACAGATAATGTTTAAAGTGCTGAGTGAAATAAAAAAAAGCCAATAACTCTTTTTGAGTAATACTATAGCCAATTTCATGCTTTGACATAATTTTCGAACCATATGCAATACTTGTTCCTCACGTTTGTCATTTATTTGGGCCAAAACTGCACCTAAAGTGTCAAATGACGCATCGGTATCTAAAATAAATTCTTTTTGAAAGTCAGGGTAACACAGTACATGGGTCGATATCAATGCTTCCTTCAATGTTTTAAAGGCCTAAGAATTGGAGTCAGACCAATAAAGTTTATCTTTTGAACTTCCACATAGTTCCTCTAATGGTTTAGATAATTTCGAATATTGCTGAATAAATTTCCTGTAATAGTTACATAACCCCAAGAAACTGCGTAGCTTTTTAATACAATTTGGTTTTTTCGAAATCTTGAATTGCTCTGATTTTTTCAGGATCTGTCTTAATTACATCTCTGTTAACAATGTGACCTAAAAATTTTAATTCTGTTTGAAAAGTTTACACTTTTCTGGGTTTATTCTGAGTCCTGCAGCTTGAATCTTCGAAAATAGCTTGTCCAGTCTGTCCAAATGTTGTGCTTCTGTTTCTGAAAATATTAAAATGTCGTCCAGGTAAACTAATGCCTCCTTCCATAACATTTCTCCCAAAACATCTGTCATCGACTTTTGAAACGTTGCTGGTGCCACTGTTATGCCAAAAGGCATTCTCGTAAAACTGAACTGTCCTGTTTTGGTTGAAAAGGCAGTTTTCAATCTCGAATTTTCTTCCAACTCCACTTGAAAGTAAGCGTTTCTTAAATCCACATAACTAAACCATCGTGCTCCTTTCAAAGAATCTAGCATCTAATCTATATTCGGCATTGGGAAGGTAGGTCTTTCTGTAATCTGATTTAAAAGTCTAAAGTATAGACACAAACGAATTTCCTTTTTCTCTTTCTTCCATACGCAGACCATGGTTGTGTTCCAGGGGAAGAATATTTCTTTATTTCTTTATTACCTACATATGTGTCTAATGCACAAATATTCGTCTTTGAATCGCTCATTATATCCTCTTTTTCAGATGTAATCACTCCATTACATTTAAGTTCGAAACCTAAATCACTTATTAATTTTATTCCAAAAATAACAGATGAAAATACTCTCTTCGCGACATAAAACAATGCATTTATTCTTACATTCCGCCACATAACATTAATTCTACATGTTCCTGACAACTCCATACCACTACCATTGGTACAAACTGCATTCATTATAGATTTATTATCAATCAAAATCTGTAACTCTTTAACAAACTTTTCATCCAATACATTAATTTGAGCCCCTGTGTCAAGCAAACAGTTTAATTCTAAACCCCCAATTTTCGTCAACATGCTTGGCCTCCCATTAAAAACATTATAACTTAACTTATCTTTCGAATTCATTACAAATGTTAATAAATATCGATCTGCGCTCTTCAAGATTGTAGTACCTCTAGTATTTTCTATAAAAGCTATACCCTCTACAGTAGTTACATTACTGCTATTATTATTATTATTATTATAAATATTACAAATATCATAATTACGATATATATTATTACTATTATAAATACATTTAAAACTACTAATACTATATATATAAGGATTGAAAATATTCTTACATTTTAATTTATGACTCCCACCATCTCTGAGTCTTCATATTGACATCTTCCACACAATGAGTCAAAAAGTAGGACATGAGTTCTTGCTTGTTCCATTTGTGATTCAGAATTTTATCGACCATTTTTTTCCACTTTATTAAAAAATGCAGGAACCGAGTCTGATCCTTTACGATAAGTCATCAGGTCTTGTCTTGTAAATCTTGGATCAACGATGTTGGTTTTTTTGAACGCTTTCCGTAATCGTTCCGCAAAATCCACGATTTTCGAATCTACTGCTTCATATGTTGTGAGTAGGTCTCTTCCGATAAATGCTTTCACCATAAGCATTTGGATTGATTCATTGATTTTACATACCTCGAAAAATTATTGACAATCGCCGATGAAGTCTTCTAGATTGCTGTTCCCATCGAATATCTTCGGTGCTAAATTATTAACGATGCGTGGTCGCCATGTAAGAATTATCCATTAAAAACCGGAAATCAAAGAAATGTTTATTTCAAATCAAAATTAAATTATCAATCCTTTAGAATGTTTCATACATTTTCAATTGATTAGGTATAGCCCTCGTATCAGGACCACTAGCACTTTAAGGCGATCCACCCTTTTGTCTTTTTTTGAAACGTGTCAAAGAGTATTGTGTTTTGTCAGTGTTTCAAAAGTTGTCGTATTCTTCTAATTTAAGTCTATCTTTTAAAATTTTAATATAGCCATCAAAATTTTGAGAACTTTCAATAATTTTATCTCAAATTTTCTCTCATCAGTAAAAATAACCTTATTCCATTCATCTTAACTCCCAAATTAAAGTAAACTCCAAATTTAGCGTTGATGAAAATGATTCTACATTGGCAAATTTTTGCTTTCGTCATGATACATTCTACTGCAACATCGTTTTTCATTGAATCATTTTAGTTGAAACTGATCTTCCAATGTTAAAAAGTTCAGTTTTCAAAATCATCACCAGATAATTTTGCTTCTCCCTTACTCTTCTTCGTGGTAATGCTTTTTTTTCGTTTATAATGTTCTTTCCTAAAAGGCAAAACCGCACATAAGCAGTTGACTGTATTTGTGGTATTTTAACTTATATTGATAGTAGGAATATAAAAATATTTTTTTCGGTTTCATAATAAATTTATTTTGTTTGATATTATAAACCTATATTAATAGTTATAGTGCAGCACATCAAATTATACTTTGGAAAGCAAAAAAGCGCGGCCTAATCAAAATATCTTAACAATTAAAAAATATATAAGGAAATGTTATATTTACCGAATAGCCAATGTTCCTGTAAACAATTCGTTCAAGTAAGTTACTTGAAAACTGGTGATATTTATAAATGATGATATTTAGTTCTTACCTCTTCCTCTAGATTTTGCACCTGGTTTAACTATCCAAATATTCTTTGTTCCACTCATATTGTACTGCAAATGATATTTTTTTATTTCTTCGCATAATGATTTGCAAATGTTTTGAGTTTTTTCTGTGCATTCAATTCCATATCCTTCACTAAATAAAATGTAAGTGTTTCAGATTCTAGTTCAAATGAAAATCATTAAATTTTAAATTTAATAAATTGAAAATCTAAATCATTAAGAATTAAAAATGAGTCTACAATACTAGGCAATACATGTGCAAGTCTCTTCGGAAATTTTCCTGTCCAGACTAAAATATCAGACAAAAAATTAAGTATAAAGCGAAGTAAAAACTATGTCACACTTTTTCCCTTGTTTTAACCACCTTTCTCCCCTCCTCAAGCCTTTTAAATCAGTCATATATATAAAATAGGATGGTATCGTCATGGTTCGTCACATCAAAGTCTATCTAACCCTCTATCGTAGCCGTCATGTATTTTATGAATAGCCCAATAAATAAACAGAAGGTTACCATGAAAGAATAAGCCTAATCCAGGTTTGTGTATCCAGTTTCGTTTGTTTTTTTGAAAATGTTTTTAATTATTATTTAAAAGCATTCTATCAACAGATCGTAAAGCAGTTACCTCCATTTAATTTCATTGAACTTATAAGTTTATTATTTTAAATTATAAAATTATAAAAAAATTTAACGGTCTTTTTTCAAAAATTTCTATTTAGTAACTTACGATGAGAACTCTGTTTAATATCAAATCTCACTTGCTAAAGGTATGTGTATGATGTTTTACTTATCGCGTTTATTTTTATTTTATTAATATATAATAAATAATTATTAATATATTTGTAAAAAAATGGCAACTGAGTAAAGAATTAAACCAATTAAAAAATTTATTTTCATGTTTATTAATTTCAACAGATTGATTATCATCATCAGAACAGATGATTATTAAAAAGAACGCTACTGTACAGTCCAGTTAGTGATTATGTAATCAATACGTCCTCAGTACATCATTTAAAAACACTCAATAAAGTTGTACAGAATGTAGTTTGAACATTAATTTCAGAATTCAAAGATCTTATATATTTAACACTTAACATTTAATGAGTGTAACGCCACATACATAGGAGAGACATTCCATCATCTGAGTAAGAGAATCCAAGAACACAGGGAATAATATTGCAGTGTATAGAAAGCATTGTAAAGGGGACATAAAATTTCAAGATTTTCAAATTTTGTGCTCTCAATTTAAGAATTATTGGGAGAGAGTGACATTTGCCGTATATAATATCTTTTATTTTTGGCTTAATTCTTTTGATTATAATAAATAACTTTATATTATTATTTTACAGGACACATTAATAATTGTTCTTCTTTTTTAAACTACTTTATTTTTAAATTATTATTATATATAACAGTTTTCTTTCATAAATACAAAAATAAAATTTGAAAACAAAATACGTAAAATATTTTACAAAAATACTTCTTTATTTTTAAACATAATTCCTAATTCGTTTATTAAAATAAGTTAAATTGAATGAATAAAGTTATTAAATAGCTAATTTCATTTTCTACAATTAAACTTACAAATTTATATTCCAGAAACTTTCGAAAAATTCGTCCCACTTTTTATTCGAACAGAGAACAAACTGTGATAAACATCTACTTTATTTTATTTATGGATTTTAATAATAAAAATACCTCTTTAGAATCTAAATCTTTATTTTCTAAATTTTTCAAGTACCATTGGCAATATTGAACAGCCATTTCTGGATATCGACGATCAATCTTTAAAGGGGAACAGCCACTTTCTTTAGCATCGTAATTGATATAGGGTTTTACTAAAGTAATATTTAATGTTTGTAATGAAATTTTAATGAAATACATGATTAAAACAGTTTTTCTGAATAATGTATTTTCGAAGAAGTTTCATACAAAACAGGACTAGGAAGTAAGTTATCTTTTCTACATAAAACGTTTACTACACTTGTTCGACATTTGTTTTGTAGTTGTTGGAGTTCAAGAATATCTTAATGTAAGATGTTAGTTTACGTTTTTCAATCCTAATCTTTTTTAATGAATATCAATTCTAATGAAATTTTCCCCTAGCTTTTTCAATTTATTCTGACCATTTAGGAATGAATAGTTCATAAAAACATTACGATCAAAATTGTTTATTAAACTGATGTATTAAAGTTTATCATTTTAACTTTTATTGTGTCATACCTGTGAAACTCATTTTTGTTTTTTATGAACTTTGTTTTTTTTATATTATGATATTCCAAATGTTACCTTTTTAACTTAGATTAATTACATTATGCAGTTTACGTATCGAAATCATGGAGAGAAACTAAATTTTATCAAGTCATTTACTTTTATAAGTCTTAAAATGACTCACAATTTTAAAGATCATACAAAATTTTAAAATAAAGGATAACTATTTAACCCTTTGATTATCGTATTATTTTTTTACTAATATTAAATTGGGTAATACGTATTACCCCAATGATTGTCAAAGGGTTAAAAAGCAATAAAGCATTATTTAAAAATATTAATGATTAAATCAAATGGTAAGTTAGCAATTAAACTCAAATAACTCCATTTCAACTTTAAATTTTTATTGGAAAACATTTTTCGCCAGTTTTGTGGCATCTTCAGCTCTGTATTTAAGTAAAAAGTTATTGTTTATATAGTAAGATGATCATTACGTCACAATGTGTTATGTCAAAATACTCTAATATGATTGGACGAATCACTTTGCACATTTAAACTAGGTTTACAAAACTTTATCAACAGTGCTTCAGTAATCGTCCTTTCATAATTGTGATCAAAGTTACTAATCAGTGCTTGAAATACGAGGGGCCCGAGGGAGCTTAGCCCCCTTAGTTCATTTACCGGCCTCTTTAGTTCATATGATAAAATCAATGTGGGGGTTACAAAAAGGCCCTTTTAAAAGAAGTTTCAGTAACATTTTGATGCGTCTTGTCTTGCCTCATTGCTATTCCAGCAGAAGTGAGAGACGTAATTCAAATAGGTATTAGAAAATAGGTTTATGAAAATTATGACTTTATGTACATTTAATTTTTTTAATAATATTTAATTTTTAAATTTATTTTTTATTTTAAGCCTTTTACAATGTTATTTTTATAATTTTGTTTTTCAAATGAAATATTATATGCTGTTTTTAATTTTGGGTTTTTTTTTAAAAAACACTTTTTAATATTTTTACTATTTTTAAAATTTTTTGAAAATACGTTATATTTAATAATTATTTTTTTTTAATCATTGAATAATAAATTTTTACAAATATTAGTAAATTTTTTTTATAGAATTCAAATTATTATTTTTAAATACTGTTTTCTCTGTTCTCTATTTTGATCTACTCATTTTTCTACTAATATAATATTTTAATTCAAATAAATTTATAAAGAATATTTTAAAATTCAAATTTAAAATCTTTAAGCATTATTCTAATTAATTTTTAATTTGATTTCAATTCCAAATAATCTTTTTTAAAAACTATTTAAATCTTGATCGGCGAACTAAAATTAACTACTTCCTCATACATTTTAAAGGATAAAGTCGGATCGATTCATGATGGGGTTATTGTAAACAAGAAATTTATGCGCTTAATCAGCATCATCAGACAACATTTCTTGAATCATGGTTTTCGTTTAGATATACACTGGCACTTTATAAAAACCAAAACTATTCTTCAAACACTTATATTAACGATTCTCAAGTTTTGATGCAAGTAAACTCAACAATCTTTTAAATAAACTTTATGAAAATCTGAAATAAAATGCAAGGATCTCAGAAATACAAAATTTATGAGGACTTTTGTGCCTCAAAATTTTATATTTTCAATGAAAACAAAATTACTTTTCTTGGTTTGACTTTTAGAATTATTCATTTCAATATGGAGCTCTTCAGGTTCTTCATTTTTCTCAATTGTGTTATTTTCAGGTACGAATTCTTTTATTTCGGCAGTTAGTCGCACCATACTTAAACAAGCCGTTAGATAATAATCATCTAAAAGATACTCTTTTTCGATGTATTAAAAAATAAAACATGACTAACTGTAAAACGCTTTTTTCTCATCCTCATCAGAAATAATATAACTCCGAGGAAAAACTTCATCTGGATTTTTTTCAAACCATCTTAAAAAATTAAAGCTTTTAATAAGACCTATCTAAATAACAAATTAATGAATTTAAGTAGTAATAGAAAAATACTTTTGTAGTAAACGATCCAGCTTTTTTAAAATGGTTAATCATTTGATTAGGTTTAATATTTTTCATGTCAATTTGAGTCATTTTTAGAGACCAGATAAAATCAGGAACACAGCGTTGGACCATTTGAGACTAAATAATTCATCATAAATACTAATTTAATTTTGTTTTTATTAATTTCAATCATTTAATGATTATGTTAAAGAAAGTTATTTATACAGTGTTGTTTGATCTGTTATGTCATTATTGAAATAAATTTAAACTTTTAAAATTCAGGAAAAGATAGGTACAAAATTTTATTTAACAATCGATATTTTCACGATGTTCTTATTCCATTCTTTTTATTAGCTTACTTTCTAAGTATATAGGTATATATATATATATATATATATATATATATATATATATATAT
>MQRK01215796.1:0-10252 GCA_001938485.1 Girardia tigrina
TTTAAGTTGAACAATACCATAGTTTATAAGTTCTGAATCATTCGCACAATGTATTCGTCTTTTAGTTTCTTTGATCTTGACATCTTTCATATCTATAATTATCTCTGCTTTAATAACATTGACTCGAGCTCCTGTATTTAACAGGCATTTGAAATTTTTATTCTTCATTTGAAACTCTATACTTAGTCTACCTTTCAACTCTTTATAATTTATGTTAAACTTCGGTAATATCAATACATCTTCAACATTCTTTTTTATTTTTTTCTCATTTTCTATATCTATACTAGCACATATTTCATTATCTTCTTCAGGTTCATTATCTAATCTACATATCTCCAGAGGAATATTTTCAAACACATCATCAAACATACAATCATAAACACATTCATACATACAATCAATCATACACCTACATTGAGTTCATGTTGTAGCACACTGATCACTTCTCCCTGTGATCGTGCGTCCTCATTTCCCTGATCATTTCTGAATTTTCTGTTACCTCCGGGATATTTCAATCTATATATCATCTTCTCTTCTATACGTTCCTTCAGAATAGTCGCCTTCTCTAGAGTCTTCTCTTATGTACAATTCATCATCTAGTTCGTCCTGTTCTGCGACTGAGTATTTCCTATTCGTGCATGTTGGCCGTTCTCTATACCGTTGATTCGAGTAATTTTGCCCGTTGTTCCATCGACTATTTCCATTAGCCCTTTTCCATTGATAACGCTCCATAAACCTATTAGGGATTTCATAACACTGTGTTCTTAAATGTCCTTTTCTATTACAATGACTACACTTCACGTTTGGGCACTCTTTTCTAACATGCACTTCTTTGTGATATGCCCAATAGGTAATATTTCGCACTTTAAAATTTCTTCTTGTTATTTGTTCTATGAAATTCTCGTTTTGTGGTCTTGGTTTTCTTTTTTGATTTTCCACTGTTCTCCATTTCTTTTCTCTTTTTGTGTTATATGCCGCTACAGGAGCGTTTCTTTTCTTGTTATCAGATTCGAAAATTCTCGTTTGAATGTCTTCAATCTCTTCATATTTCTTGAAACCTCTGATAGCTATTTCTTTCTGCACGTTCTCATAATCTATGTCATTAGCATAGACTAAATTTTACAGTGCTTTTTTACCCATTTTTTTTCTCAATTAACTTTTCAATGATTTAATCAGCCTTGATAAATGTTACTGTTGGATCGCAGGATCCAATTCTCATTTCTACCAGTAAACTAAATGATAATTGAGTGGAAATTCATAAAATTAACAGAATATAACGTCATCTGATATCAATAGAGATTTGTTCCTCTGGATGAATATTTATATAAAGTAGTCTACGAGGAACCCAAAATATATTTGATTTTGTTCACTGGTAGATCATTAGTTTAGGTCAGGCGCCTACGCAAATTAATTAGGGGGATAAATCCAACCCCCCTATAGAGTTTTGTAATGTCAAAGAAATAGGTCCGGAAATGATTGCTGGTATAGATTTTTTGGATTATGGAATTTTTAACAAAGTACAGATCAATATTCATGACTGATAAATTGGATATTGGAAAAACTTCGTTAACCAAACACAAGATAGAAACACATGGAGAATCAGTACTGGTGAAACCATATAGACAACCGAAACAGTTTGAACAGAACTATAATTATTATAACTATAATTATTGTAATTATTTTTATTAAAATAAAATTTGAAAAGAAAATTTCTTATAAAATAATATAAATCTATTTTCATGAACAGATCAAATATGACCATCCAGTAGAAATGTTAACCGACTGTCGAATCAAATCGAATGTTTCGAATAAAAGTTTTAGAAAATTCATAAACATAAATTTTCTCAATAATATATTGATAAAATGAAAAACTAATTGTGTATTTAATAATTATTGAAATATTATAAATAAAATTAAAAGTAAATAAAAATTATATTAATATTAAATACTCATTTTTTTGATAAAATATTCTTTTAATAATAATTTAATACAAAACCTATTTTCTTGATAACTATAACTACAATATCAGATAAAAATCTTTTGAAAATTTAGAATGCCATTAAACAAAACTTCACTAATGACAAACTAATTAAATATTTAATAATAACAAAAACAAATATCAAAAAAAAATTTTCAAGTGAATAAATTTTAGATTTTAACAAAATTACATTAGAAAAATTTCTCCGATTTAATAATAATCTCCTATATCATAAATATCAAACCGATTTGTTTAAATAATCTTTATTTACAGTTGTAAACAGAAATAATTATAAACATTTCCACTAAAAATGTAAGTGAATTATTTTGCGATTTTTACTATTAAAACCTTAGATTTTTTTTATATTTATTAATTTTTTACTGAGATTTGAATGTAAAATTTATTTTTGTTTTTGTGTTATTCGATTTCGATGAGGATGAAACAATTTCGATATTTTGATTGAATGATATAATATTTGCGCGATTAATCGATGAATAATAATGAGAATAAGAGAGAAAATTGATTGTATATCGAAGTGAGGGAATATTTCCGATAGGAGAGCGACTAAACCCGAATTAGAGAGAGATGCAAATAGATCATTTGTTTTAGATTGTTTCAATAAATCGATTTTTTCAAATTAATTCTCGTTAGGAGTTATTTTGATGCATTTATTATTCAACTTCACAATTTTGAAAATCGGTAATGTGGTAAAATTGAGAAAGTGTAAATCAGGGAAATATGTAATATGGTAACAAGAAAAATTGTTGAATTAAGAAGAAATATATAGTTGTGTAATTACCGAATTTTTGAACTAGTCAATTTCTTACGAATTCACTGACTATAGGAAAAATTTTCAATATGTCAAAATTCCTCAATTAAAAATGAAAGATTCTGTATTTAATCTATATATATATATATATATATATAGAGAGAGAGAGAGAGAGAGAGGGAAAGAAAAAGAGCTGTTTTAAATCGATTTTTGGAAATTCCATTTTCCATCGCAAGACAAATATCTTGAATAATTAAAATAACTAAAAAATAATTTAATAAAAACTAACTTTCTTATAAAACTAACAAATATAAAACATAGCTGTTGATGGAAAATAAAATATTCAATAATCAATTTCTAAAACAAGCTCAAACAACATTATATATTCACATCGTTCTTCAATTCACCTCGATTTCCTCTTCTATCCGCAAATATTTTCACTAAAAATCAATCTTCAATCAATTCAATTTCTCATTCTCATCATATATACACTTCATCCTCTTTTTAGGCGCTAGATACGTTCCACAGAAACACTGCATAAAAAACCTGGAACAGACTTAAAATAAAAAAAATATTATGAAAAAATATCCGCACAACATCAAAATTGCATAAACAGTGTATATATATGTATATATTTATTTAAAATAATTTTGTTAAGGCTTTTTTAAGAAATCGATTATTGTACAGGCTTTGGAAATTCTTCCATCATCAGCAATTATATTTGTTAGTTACTATTTTAAAATGCTTTCTATAATGTTATTTTTAAAAAGGAACAAATTCTTTGTTTATTTTATTTCAGTTTTTATTGGATAATAATGGCAAAATGTTTTTTAAATTTTAATCAAATATTTTAAGATTTGAAATGGTTTTACTTTGCTCAATTTGTATATTTATTAATGGATTGTAGAGTCTTATTAATAGTGATTCACAGAACTGTGTCTCATAATGCGAACCAAAGCCATTCTGTAAAACAGAAAACAAATAAATATAATTTTGTTAAGACTTTTTAAAGAAATTGATTATTAAACAACTGCGTAAAACCACTAAAGGTCGAAAATCAAAATCAGTTGGATCTGATCTGATGTCACTAAACCAAATTAGACTGACTTCTGGTGGCATGTAATATCTTTGTTGAGTCTTCAAGTGATCCTTACAATAATTGGACTTCTTTTCTAAAAATATTTACAAATAATATATACAGGGTTAGCGACCGCCTTTCTAGCTCTAATTCGGGTCCAATTTCCTTTCTTATCCCAAAACATTTCACCCCAAATTAATAATTAAATAAATCACCTTTTTTATCAATATATATGTATATATATATATATATATATATATATATATATATATAATATATTGTTTTAGCATAGTCAACAAATAAAAAACATGAAATAACTACCAATTTATTATTTCACTAAATTTGTCAGACTTCTTTGCCCGGGTCTCTGACTGTTGTTAAATGCGCTTTCTTATTCTCCGTCTTTATCTTGATCATCACGTGATGAATTATTCGAACCAATTTACAATTTCATGTGATCTGATTTCATGATGGAATTAACCGAATTAAATTTGATCAAATAAAATTTGAGATTTGTTGAAATTCTTAGATTTTTCAGTTTACTTTTTAACGGTTTTCAGATTATAAGAATAATAATAAGACGGAGAGAATAAGAAAGCGATTTGATTAAAAATTGATTTTTGGGATAGAAAGGAAATCGGAGCAGAATTAGAGCTAGACAAGTTATTGCTAACCCTGTATGCATTATTTATATAGATGGTACTATTAGTTTTGGAGCCACATCAATTTATAAACATGTAATGCCGCATTCACCACTAGTATTTTTTAAGACAATTTCTCCAATTAATTTGAAAATTTTTAATATATAAATATTTTAACCGACTTAATGATTTCTTTAATTAAATTATAGAACTATTTTGTCATTATTATCCAATAAGATTTTAAATTTATTTGGTCAATCCACATGTGTATTAAATTAATATATTATACGGGATTTTAAAATAATTAAAAAACATTTTCCCAATAAATCATTAGATAAAAATAAATATATTTCATAATTCTTAAAAATTAAGTAAAATATACTAAACACTGTCAATTCCGTTCTCTCAAACCAACCGTTGGCAAACTATCAGTTGCCGTTTGAGTAATCATTAAATGTCACTAAAATTTGTCAGAATTCTCTTCGCAGGGGTCTCTGACTGTCGTTAAATGCGCTTCCTTTATCTCTCCGCCTATCTGAATTGTAACGTGTTACAAATTCAATAAAATTATGGAAAAACTTTAAACAATCTTCATTTTTATGTGATCCCTGATTTCATGAAGGAATTAACCGAAATAAATTTGATCAAATAAAATTTGAGATTTGTTACAATTAATCAATTTGTCTGTTTAAATTTTAACGATTTTCGGATTATAATTAAGACTTAGAAAATAATAGAACGATGTCCATATTATCCAGTCACAAATTTAATATTATAAAAGGATTCTTAAATCTAAGCACTTTTACTTTTTTTGTTTCTTGTATTTCCATTATTTCTTGGAAACAATCAATAATAAGACTGGCTGCGAAAATTTCAATTACCGTATTTGTAATGCCTATTTTTTTTAACAAATTTAATTTTAGAAATAAACCAGATTTTTGATTTAGGTATAGTTAGATAATATTTTTAGGATCTAGGACATAAACCCCCCGGAAATAAACCCCTTAGGACAAAACCCCTCCCTATATAAACTGATTAATTTGAATATTTTTCTATATTTCTCTATGTACTATGCATTGCCATCAGTAAATGAACACATAAATCTAACTCTAAACTAATCCTAATCGACAAGGGAGTTTTTATCCAGGGGGTTTATGTCCTGTTACCCATTTCTATGAGGGTAAATATGAAAAATAGGCATTAAATATTCGCGTTACCTATCGGCAACATAAGATAACTTTAGATAACATTTGCAGTTAACAGCATATCATAAATAAAGGATTATAATAAATTTTACTATTAATTTTTTAATAAAAATAATGCAATTTGATTTTCTTAGTAAATCTTAATCATTTTTGAGACTTGAATGAAAATAAACAGGCTTATATTTAGATAAGCTTTTATAATATTCATTTTTAAATGGGGGTAATATGGAACTCGTTCGTTATTCTCTCCGTCTCAATCATATTCATAAAGGTGTTACCAATTCAACAGAATAATTTTTTAACCTAAAATTGATTATTTTATTTGCGTGGAATAAATTTGGATGAGGATAAAATATCTTTCTGATAGTTTGAATGTTTTTCTCGTCGCTCATTTATTTAAAAGTAAACTCAGGAGAATATATTTACCCCCAAGAATAATTAATTGCTGATGATGATCAATGAAAATCGAAACATGTTTAACGATAGTCTTTTGTCACTATACTTTGTCAAATAATAAATAAATAACGTTATTTTATCATCGGATGATTTTAATTAACTTTTGAGACGTCATTTGACTTGATATATACAGACAACACGAAATAAATGATGCAGAATCGTCAAGTTCAATTCAAACTGGTTCTCCTCGGAGAATCAGCGGTTGGCAAGTCGAGTTTGGTGATGAGATTCGTCAAGGGACAGTTTCATGAGTACCAAGAGAGTACCGTTGGAGGTACCTTCGATTTGATTTATTGATTGATTATTCGATAAACATTTCGACTTTTATTGATATATTTTTTATAAATTTTTTAAATATAAATAATTTTATCGATTATTAAAATAATTATTATTAGATGCAATATAACTGTGTTTTTGGATTCTCTTAACGAGAGGACTTGATGTCTCCTATAGTTGTGGCGTTACAACCTTATTGAGTATTTTACATAATCATTAACTGTTCTATATAAGTAGAGTTCTTTTTAACAATCATCTGTCCTCGTGATGACCGCCGATCCCTAGAAATTATTAAACACAAAAAAATTAATTATTTTGATTTTACTCAGTTGGTATTTTTTAAAATCATTTAAAATTATCGATAAATTGTTTTGATAATCAATGATTTTAAAAAATGGTGAAGGCAGAAATTCAAACTATTATGAAGTACGAGTTCCTACGTGGCACCTCATCATCAGGAATCATACGAAACATCAATAGTGTATTCGGATACCATGCTACTACGCAGCAGACAGAATGCAGGTAGACAATGACGAACTGAAGGTAACCATGAAGTCGGATCCATCACAAAGTGCTCATGATTTATCGATAACGTTGCTGGTACAAATCAAACAATATTGAATCATTTCGCTCAAATTGGTAAAGTGAAAAAGTTGGATAAGTGGATCCCACATGAATTGAATGAAAAGCAGAAACAAAAGCGTTTTGACTCTTGATTGAGGATGCTTTCTCGTTATAAATGTGATCACCTTTTGAATGGAATCGTCACTTGTGATGAAAGTGGATCCAATATGATATTTGCAAACGTTCAGCAAGCTGGGTGGACACGAATGAAGTACCAAACACAACATTCATCAAAAGAAGCTGATGGGGAGTGTTTGTTGGTCTACCGCAGGTGTGATTCATTATCACCTCATGAAACCGTGTTCATCGATCACAGCAGATGTCTACTGCAATCGATTCAAAGATATGATGCGCCAACTCAAAGAAAAACAGCCGCATTGGTACACAGGTCGACTCCAATCTTGCTCCTAATCTTCTTTATCTTTGCCTTGATTGGAGTAGCTTCACTCAATAAGAAATGTGTCGAAATTTGGAATTATTTCTCAGTTTTAATTCAGAACAAATAACTTAAATGAATTTTCGATGACCGCGCTTTTGTTTTTAGTTGATTTTATTATAATTTTTGTATAGGAATTAATTATCAAGATAATTTATTTGCCAGTGACCGAATGCAATTGCGTGAATATTAGTTTTAGGAGAATGGCGACTTTACCGCAATCGATTCATCAATACAATCCATTTTCCAATTAGTTTGTCACCCATGGGAGCAATCCATAGGTTATTGGAATCGATAGGACAGATTTATCGATCATGATCATCATTCGATTGCATGAACGATAAAAATTCATGTGATTAAAATTTATAATCAATTCAACAGCCCATCAATCAATAAATGGAATTGGCGTCAATAACCGCAATACGATGCGTCGATCGATTCTTAAAATCAAGTTGATGTACACACCAGTAATAATAATAATTATTAACACTCGCGCAAACACTGAAATATTTCCGGTGAAAGAGAAAGAGACGGAAGTGTACCCAATAAAGACCCAAACGATGATTATCTAATTCCCAATTTGAATAATTATTCCGGAAGTATTCGATTCTGGCAATCAAGTCAACGTGTAAAATAAGAATTGAACCTGTGAGTCTTGATATTCGATACGGGATTCCTTGATTCATTCATCACTGAATGAGCCGGGTGTACAAAACGCACCGATAGTAAATAACTTCATCCACATTCGATTATCGAATTGTTATCAAAATACAATTTAAAGAAAGTGATCTTTCCTTAATCGACCAAGTCACCATAGAATCTAATAAATTGTCACATTTATCGTCATTTTACTTGAGCCTCCTTTAGTGTCAGTTAATATTAAGAACAAGAATGGAGGTTGGGTTTAATTTCGGAGTCCTTTATGAATTTTCAGGAGAAAAGTCTAATAATAATTGTAGTTAGGTTGGTGAGTAGCGTTTATGGCACTTTCATTATCAACAGATTCAACGCTCATAATTCAACACCAAAATTTTTATTAATATCATAACCAGAGATTTGCAAACAAATTTTTGTTAATTAAGCCTTCCCCGACTGAACGGATAACTGGGTATCGCAGAGACTACAGTACCAGCATTGGCGCACAGGCTAGTGAGTCATAGACTCCGTATCGCACGGCTTTAGATTCAAAAATGCGAGCTTTCAGTGCACGCGCACGCTTCGGTTTCCCAGTCAGAAAGGACCAGTCATGATCCCTCGTACCGTGATTCTATAGAGCTCTGGCTGTGTAAACACGTTTCGTACAATGATTAAAGGGATACCGAAATATCCCCACATCAATTTTATTACTTAACCGAAAGTCGAGAACCACCCTTGGAATCACTCCGCGGTACCGTCGAGGGGTACTGACACATCATACATCGCGAACGGGTTTGGAAATTTTGTACATCCTTCATCTACGTAATTTTGTGAAGCACTAGCACAACTGGCACTGCCTTGGGTTAGGGGATCGGTCAATAAATGTCACTTTAACCATCCATCCGTTTTATAGGTCTTGTGACAATTTTCCATGGGATATTGGAAAGGTTTGTCACCAATCTGACGCTGTGGCGTCATGTCAGTATGCACGTTTTTGATGTGTCTTCTTAGTTCCTTCTGTTCCACTAAAGCTTTGAAAAAAGAAATATACGTGCATTGCACTCTTTTGATACGCGCCTGGAGCACTTTCGGATACTCTTTTCCTTGTTCAATCACTTCTGTCAGTTTTTCAGACACAGTTCCTTTGATCAGGTGTTTGAATTTCTCGTCAGTGTCGTTAATTAAAATTTTCATTCCGCCGCATCTTTAATTATTTTCTTCATAATTTGTTATCCTACTTCAAATTTTATCAATTTAACTTTTTAAAAAAATTGATGTAATCAAGCTTTTCATTACTTATTTTCCATTTCTAATTATTGGGTTCGAGATTAAAATCCAGAGTCATTATTCGCAGAACTTTATTTCTAATACAACTTTCATTATACAAACAAATTTACGAGGAACAATATTTCAGTGACAGGAACCAGATTTTAAAATTCTAAATATAAATAATAATATCTATAAATTTAATGTTACTTTATTAAGTTTGTATAATTCATATTTTGTTACAATGTTTATTAATTGAAATATAATTTTATATCTTTAAAATATTTGAATGGACATTTTAATTTTAAAACATTTGATTAAAAATTATTTTTTACAAGCTTTTATTACGTTTCATTTGTTTGTCTGTCTGGATGCATCAAATCTTGCGATCGAAAATTCACCCACTTCCCGTTCTCCTAGCGACATGGAACTCTCAGCACTGATGTATTCTAGGTGACAATGCACTTTGTCACTGTCACTGCTCATCTACCGCCTTTAGTTTGGCCGCAAAAGTAATTAAAGTGTAGTTCTCATGTTTTCCTCATTAGTAGGCTTTGAAATTTGCTACATCTAAATGCAAATAGAAAGCGGTTGTCGCCTGGTAGGCTCTGATAATTCAGTCAAAAAATGTGGGAAGTGGGTGAAATAGATACAGAACCGCAAACATGTGAAACATTATAAAAGCTTGTGCACCAAAAATTTTTTTGGTATGATTATACTTATTGAATTAAAATTTCAGTTGACTTCAATAAAACATTATGATTTTTATTAGCGCAATTTCCATACTGACAATTGCGATTATTAATTGATTATTTCTGTGTGGATGTGTGTCCGCAGCTTTAAGTCGTATCTCCTCCTCAACGAAGCAATATCGAGGGCTAGTTCCA
>MQRK01215800.1:31816-46361 GCA_001938485.1 Girardia tigrina
AAGGGAACTTCAATTCGATCCTCTAAAAATGATTTCAGAACGACTGATTGAAGACAAAAAGAATGCCGAATTGTTAATGTTGATGGATTTGATAATTAAGATTCAAGTTAGTAAAGTAAAAGAAATTATTTACCAAGATTTACTCAATGAAGAAATTATTCCTGTCACTTTTGCAAGAGTATTTTTGAAACAATATAAAAATTTGAAAACAATTTGAAAACAAAATTTGATCCAAAATACGCCGATCCTTTATTAATATATTCTTCTATTTTCTTATTTATCAAGTTAGGAGCTGCATCAAGAAAAGTATCAAAGTCTTCTTCAATTCGTAATATTCTTTCATCAGTTTTGAAATATACCGGTCCAACTCGTTCATAAATTTCCGATCCATCATTTTGTTTTGCATATCGTTGAAATGTTACTTCAATTGAAAGATTAATTTTATGAGGGTATTTAATTTTCTTATTTTTATATTTTTCAGCTAAATTATTAACCATCTTCTGAGTTATAGATCTTATCCCCTCTTCTTCCCCATATTTTTTAACTATATAAATAGCAGAATTGCTATTATATACTTCAATTTCATTATTAATTCCTCCACCGCTTGTTCCTGGTAAATTATTCATATTTTCTTTTAATATACGTATTTTACTTTTTTTATGAGATATAATCCCTGTTTTATTCTTGAAATGTTTATTACAACATATACAATATAAAGGATCCACTTCTGTTTCCGTTTCTGTTTCTGATACAGAATCAGATTGACAAGAATGATAATCATCACTATTATATTCATCATTATAATCTAAATCATCCAAATCCATTTCTTGTTCTGATTTTTTTTCTCAATTATTTTTATAACAAAATCTTCTTCATCACTATCATCTTCAAAATTGAAATCGATATCTCCTTCAATAATATTCTGGTCGATATTATTAGATTCAATTTCTTCATCATCTTCAACATCAATACTGAAATCGATATCTCCTCCAATAATATTCTGGCCAATATTATTAGATTCGGTATCTGTTTCAATCTCCTCATCATCTTCAACATTAATACTAAAATCAAAATCATATCTATTATTTATATTAGGTTCAAAGAATAACCACTCTAAATTCAAACTCTCCTCATCCCAAATATCAAATTTTCGCGATCTCCTTTTTAAACTCATCTTTTGTAAAATTTTTATGGACATTTTCTTTAAAAATATTATAGCATTGGAAACCTTCGGTTCCCCAAATCGGGTACCTAATAGCTATTCCGAAGAATAGCTATTTTATCATTGTGAAATAAAAATTATATAAAATTTTTTATTAAAGTTAAGGTAATGTTATATTGTTAGCCATTTAAGTATATTGAAATAAAAATTTTTTATTCAGAATCGGAATTATTATTTTCATTAGTCGGGATATATTCAGGATCGGAATTACTATTTTCATTCGGAATATATTCAGGATCGGAATTACTATTTTCATTATTCGGGATATAATCAAGATCGGAAATATCATTATTACCAGGATCAGAATTAACAGCTTGATAAACTTTTTCAAAGTTCGATTTTACATGATGTCTTTTGCTTTCCAAATGTCTCTGTTTATTTTGTATTAATCCTTTAAAATTGCAGACATCACAAATAAATTTTTCTTTCTCCATTTTTTTTATTATTATTTTTTTATGAAAAATAATAATAAAAAACCTTCGGTAATTATTATTATATTTTTTCTAATAATATTTTCAATTTTTCCAAATGTTCATTCGTAATTAACGTATGCGTTTTATCTTCTCTCTTTTGTCCGTCATTTAATTTTCCAATATTTATTTTACACTTCTCCAAAATATCTTTACTCATTTTTAACTCCTCATCAGTTATCAAATTCTCACTCAATGCTTTCTTATGAAACATAAATAATTCATCATTAGTCTTTTCTAATGTTCGTAAATAATTTCGATATTTTTTCAATTTTTTCAAAGTTATTAAATTAGAGCCATTATCTCCAATATTTGATAAAACTCCCAATCCGACAAAAGCAGCAGTTAATGGAATTGTTAAAGTTCCCAAAGTTGAAATGGAAACAACAATTATCGCTCCAACAGATCCAACGAAAGTTAATACTCCATTACAATATTTTACTGTTACAGCAATTCTCTTCCATCTTTTATGCAATTTTTGATAATGAGCAATATGCTCACTTAAATATTCCAAATCTTTCTTAAAATACTGAACATGTAAAGTATTCAATTCTTTTTTATAATTTTCAGGAGTTTCCTCTTTTTTTGTTTTATATTTTAACATAAAATCCTCTAACTCTTTTTCCGGATATAAATTAATATTTTCTTCTTCGTCCATTTTTATAATATTTCATATTATGAAAAAGTATTTATACTATATTTCCACTTTGAATTATAATAATAATAAAATATAAATCTTGAAAAAAGAACAGTATCTTCACCCGATTTATTCTTAATAATATAATATTTTCTATTTCCAAATTCACAATTCCCAAAAATTGATGCATTTGTCAAGCGAATTTGTTTTTCAAATTTAACTTGTTGTTTATATATATTTACAAAAAATCTATATGCATCCATTTCAAATATTTCCGCAAAATTATAATATGGATGTTCACGAGTTCCCTCCTCATATTTTGAAATGAATTTATTTTCAAATTTTTTCTCACTCTCTTTGGGAGGAGGTAAATCTGGTATTACAAAATCATTTAATAATTTCTTTCTTTGTTCTATTACTTTCGGAAAGATTTCTTTCTCATAAAAATTATTTGCTTCATTATGAAAAATTTTGTCAACATATTTTTCAAACGAATAATAATTTAAAATGTTAAAAGGTTTTTTAATACTATTCAGTGTTTCTTTTAAATTTTTATAAATTTCCACAATATTTTTTCGAGAATTTATATAAGTTAATATCTCATTATCTTTTATTCTATTAAATAATGAACGTAAATATTCAAAACTGAGATTAAATAATATATCTTGAATATTGTATTTTTTCAATGTTGCATCATCAACTTCTTCTGGTTTGATAATCTCATTTTCTTTAGGGATATGGAAATTATACCGTCTCGAATAGAATGATAATGTAGTTAAATATGAATGGATATATCGTTTTTGACTTACTAATAATTTAACTTCTTTGCTATAATCGAAAACATATTTAATTTTTAAATCCATATTCCAAATTGGTTTTAAAATTGTTAGACAATCAATTTTTTCATTTAATCTTTCAATTTCATCTTCAACTTTTGAACTTACATCTTTCTTGATATTCATGGATTTAATATTTTCAATTTCATTTTTCACGGATTGTTTCACTATTGAATCAATTTCTGTTTTCACGGATTTAATATTTTCACTCATTTCATTCCGATTCTGAATATATTGTTTCACCATCGAGTCAATCTCAAGTTTCAAATTTCTAATACTTTTCTCGACATCTATATTCCCAATCTCGATTTTATCTTTAACTCGCAAAGAATTCACAGGATCGTCACCCCGCTCATTCACAAATATCTTATCTAACTTTTTATTATTCACCTCTATAGTTTCATTTATTTTTTCTGTATTCACATATCTCCTATCCGATTCTGATAATATTATCCGTTTACTCGCTTCAATTTTTTCATTTATTTTCTCCGCATTCATTCCTCCAATCTGCATCACCATTCCCAATTTATTCACAGGAATGTACTGTACCATTTTCTTTTTTACAATTTTATAAAAGGGTCGGCTGTGCCGAGTTTCTATAAAAAGGGCCTCTTCGAGGCCACCTTTATAGAATTGTTTCTGGCCATAAACAATCTAACATTTCCTCAATTATATCATCAAATTTATGCGCCAATTGATTCTTCGAATAATTGGTGCATTTATTGTCTTTATTCCAACATTCACACTGATTCATTTTAAATAAAAAATATAAACTCAATTGTCCACATAGTCGTGTTCCGAAGGGTTGTACTTGTACAGAATTATATATACATTTTGGAAAATCCGGTAAAGGCTCTATTCCATACGGATCAAAATAGAAAGAGAAGGATTCCTTCTCTACCGGCTCCTTCGTCGCAAAATCTTTCTCGAATGACTCTTTATCTCCATTAAAATATCCCACCCAATGACTCCCCTGCTCATCCGAATCCTGGTAATTTATTATTGATAATNTTTTCTGATTTATTTTCGTATCCACTTCATCCGCCATCAAGACTTGTATTTCAATTTTCAATTTTCTTGCCCATTCCTCCAACTGCTTAATCGTTGAAGTGTCAACTCCGAACATCATCATTATATCTCCCAAAGTAAAGAATTCTATCATTTTTTATTCTATCATTTTTCTATTATTTGTCTCAAACGTAAGCACATATTTATTTTCTCATTTCGGAAATCTATCAACCGTCCCTTGTTGTCGATTATGCGCACAGTGAAATCATTGATCTGGTAAATGTATACCGGATAATAGGTTACAAAGGATGGTCGTTCGGTAATCTTATACCCGATTGGAACTGTGAACGCCGGAAACGAATAAATGATATTGGAGTTCTTCCCATTCTCATTTTCTTTATTTCCATCATCAAACGAAACGTATCCTCCATTCGCAATATTGCAATCAATATTACAAATATTTATATCAGTGATTTGGAAAGTATATTTCGATTCATAATCTTTCACCGGTCCCTTTATACTAACTTTTAGAGTAACTTCATCATCTTCAAGCCAATATGGAATATTATTATTCGTATCAAATCCATGCATTGAGTGCAGGAATGATATATGATCGAATTCTAGTATATATTTATCGGGTATAACAATTGTTGATTTTGCTGTTTTCTCATCGGTTTTCACTTGAACAATTTGTTGTGTTAGATCCATGATTTCTTTATTGATTTCCTTGAATCCCTTTGATCCTGGTTTCAGTTTTAAATCTAGATAAACAAATTCAGGATCATTATTCTTTATCACATTTTTAAATTTTTTATCAGCTGGAAATTCTTCACCCTTAAAGATTAATGAAAACGAATTATTTGTTTCAGTGATGTTCGCAACCAGGTTATAAGTCGAGAACCAGACCAATCCGATTTCGTATTTATACCGTGGATCCAAATCCAACTGAACAGACAGCTTAACCTTGATTTCTGATTTCGAAGCCGATATTGTAAACGTTGTAGAAAATCCACTAGTCTCACCCATTTTTATAATATTTCATATTATGAAAAACGTGGCGAGCGAAGCGAGTCACCCATTTTTATCAAATATTTTTTTCAATAATTCTTCCTGTTTTTCTTTTGTTAATAATTTTTTTCGTCTTAATTTCTTCATAATATCAATAATATTATCATCCACACCATCATGACCAGCCTTCTTCGCAGCGATATATTTATACAAATATGAAAACAGGTCAGAGGGTAAACCCTTTCCTTTTTGTGATCGTAACCGTGGTAATGATGATGATGTTCTTTCCTTCGTCTCTTTTTTCAGGGGTCTTATTATCGCTGTGGGACCTGTATTTCCTTCGAATTTATTAAAAGCATCATAGCAAAGATTGATATAATGAATATTTCTTTCCCGATAATCCAATCCTGCATTTTTCACAAATGATAAATACTTTTCGAATGATGCATGTTTTTCTTGCAGAGTGTATTTTGGATCGTAAATAATATCATAATTCCCAATTAGGAAATTATTGAAAATCTCATCAACCTCTACCCGAACCCGATTATCATTTCGCACAAAATAATATTTTCCGCCCTCGTTCATGAGAATATACGTTTGTTTATTGAATGTCATAAATTGTTTTCCCTCGGTATTCTTTCCAAATGTCGGGTGTATGATTGAATTATTAAATTTTAATACGAAAAAATTTAAAAATTCTTTAATACGAATTAGTATGATTGAATTATTAAATTTTCATAATAATTCGTATTAAAGAATATTTCCAAAAAGGGAGCAGCTTGCAATAATTGAGGTTCGAATTTCGTTCCCAATTTCTGTGCGAACTGTTCCAAGAATTTTTTCGTTACCTCATGATGGGTGGTGATAAATTCCTTATCTTGTGGATATTTTTCAGTCATTTCCTGTATTATCGGAGCTAATTCTTGTTGGATCAATAAATATTCCTGTTGGTATTGATCAAAAAAAGATTTGGATTTCACATTATCATAATTCTTTATATCGACTTCCATAAAACGTTTGAGATCGTTTTCCAATTTAACGACTTTAGTCTTGAGAGCTGCAATCCGATCGGTAATGGGACCTTGTAATCCACTCATTAAAGGTTGGAATATTTTCGACATTGACGTTTGAAAATCGGATATTCCGCTTTTATATTGCAATTCTTGACGATTGTATTCATGGATTGCTAGTGAGGATTGAATCAAACTTTTTCGTAAATAATCAAAATATTTTTGGTGTTCATTCAAAGGTTGCTGTTGTGTAGCAACAAAACCTTTGAATACTCGATTTTCTCGTTCATTTAATACACTCATTTTTGGAATGATTTTTTCGTTAGAGAACAAAATCATTTCATTTTACCTGAATTCGGATCCTAAGGTTCCAAGTACAAACCTTTCCCGGTGAATCGACATTTCAGTTTCCCACCCAATTTCCGATTCTGAGCTAATAATTTATTTTTTGATTTTTTATCTTTATTTGCTTGATTGATCTGTTCGCGAAAAAATTTTTGAATTCCTTTACCGACATAATCGTCCAAGTACAACCCTTCTCCCTCGTCTTCATCATCATAATCTTCATCGTATTCTTCTTCATCATTGTATTCTTCTTCATCATTGTTATCCTCTATTCCATTTTCTGATGAAAATCCTTCACCTTTGGTTCGGCCCTTTCCCTTTTTCTTCTTTAATCCCGATCCTGATTTCCCTTTTACATTTTCAATAGCTAATTGAGCAATAGGTATCATAACTTTCATTATTTCTCTGAATTCTCCACCCTTTTTCTTTGATTTCCCCTTCAATCCCGATCCCGTTATCGCTGGTGTGGCTGGAGCCGCATTCATTTTATCAAGCTCCTTTTGTTTTATTTGTTTTTCAATATCTATTTTCTCTTTTTCAGCCTGAATCTTCTATGCTTCACGAGCATTTGAAACAGTTTTTGATACTCCAGCGGCTACTCCAGCGGCTGCTCCTCCCACTGTGAAAAGAGTAGTTAAACCAGCGATTATAGCGGGGATAAGTGGTAAAATTCCTCCGCTGTGATAATATCCACCGATCTCTCCTCCATTTTTTTCTAAATCTTTAATCTTTTTCAACATTTCCCGATTTAAATACACTTCCTTCCCATTCACTCGAATCAAACCGGGAGTTTGAGTATCTATCAATTTTCGTATTTTTAACGCATCTGTTTTCGGAGCCATTTTTTAATAATTTTTGTTCTCGCTGAGAAAAAAATTATTAACCTTCGGGGATCCCAATATTTTATTTCTTATCCACGGTTCCCTTGAATGGTTCGATTATCGTGATTTGGGATCCGCGTAGAGACATTTTTATTTTTGCTTCTTCCAAAATTACACAATAGATTTTCGGTTGAAACTTTTCAGATTTGCGAATGAGAAGTGTACCGGTAACGTTGTTGACATCCAAAGTTTTATCGATATCACTAGTATCAAAACACATTATCGGGTATAAACTTTTCCAATCTTTCAACGATAGCATTGGAGCTTTATCTTGGAAACCACGGGAACATTGAACATATGAATTATATAAATCATAGAAATTCTGATTTGCTTTTTCATTCACCATTGGTTGAATAGGGTAATAGGTATTGTTCAATTTCAGCTGAATCGAGAATTCTTCAGTATCCATATGAAAACCGGAATTATTCCAGTTGTAATTTGAATCTTGTAATTTCATTCCCACGAAAATATATCTTGGTAAATAATTTAGATATGCAACATTCCAGGAGAAAACTTTCTCGGTTTTCAATGAATACTCTACGGATATGCGTTTGAGGAAATCCACATAAATCGGTTTGTCTTTAACATTTAATCGCTCTACCAATCGAGCATAATAATCGATATTCAATTCCAATTGATTCATATGCAGTTCCAAGGAATTTATCGTTAATTTTCCTTTGGTTCCTTTTTCTGAATAAAAAATACTTTTATCATCAAGTTTTCGCACCATTGTGAATTCCAGAAGAATATTGTAAATTACTCGGTTATAATTTTGCAGAAATCCAAAGAGATGTTTCAGTGAGAAAGCACCTCTGAATCTATTTTTCTTAAACTGATCTTTACGAATTTCATAACCAATATTTTGGTATCGTAGACCCGCTGGAACTTCTTTGGTATTGTGAGTACCTCCGCTCGAACCAGGAGTATCGTCTTCATCATCATCAATTTTTTTACTTGTAGATGGGGTTGATACCGCAGCTATTTTCTCTCCATATATCATTTCATAATGATCTGGAATAAAATCAGTTATTTCTCCGCATGGTAAATAGTTTCGGTCTTTAGAAACATATAGTAACATATCCGATACAACTCCAGGATTATTTATCGATTCAACGACATAGTTACCTAATTTTAATGACATGCATGAAAATAATTTAGGGAAGAAGTTGGTCTCCAAAACGCAATCACTGTCTTCGATTTTAATATCATAAACCAGTTTAGCATTACAAATATCTATTGGATCAGTGGTTTGAGAAAGTTGATAAACCAGAGTTCCGTTCTGATTCATGTATATTTGTGATCCGCTGGTTGGTGCCAGTTTTATTACATCAGATTTTTTCAAAACGTGAGAAAATTCCTTATTGTTATCGAGATTTAAAATTCCCAAGGGAATCATTCCCGAGGTCAGTTGACTTGTAGGTTTTTCGAAGCTTGTTTCCATTTTTAAAATATTAAATTATTTTGTACTTAACAGGTGAGTTCTTCAAACTCCTTTGTTAAGTACGTATTTTCGTAATCTGTAAATCCGCTTCATAGAACCGACCGAATAATGCACCATCTTTTTCAGGATTTATCAACTTATAAGTTACGGGATATTCATGGTCCAAAACTTTTGAAATTACGTAAATTTCTCGAGTCCATTTCGGTTCATATCCTTTTCGAAAAGTTTGTAATTTCCGTTCCTGGTTTTTATTACGATTGCCTTCAGGTTTGTCTCCGCTGAAAAGTTTTGGCTCGAATACCCGAACTCGATCTCCGACTTTGAATTTTGGTTTAACTTTTTTCTTGGGTAATTTTTGAGGTTTTGGAAGNGGAATCGCATTATTAAACATCACATCGTGTGGAATTTGACGGATAGAGCTATGAATTCTATTATTATAATCAGATAATATTTTTTGCATTTCCAGCTCAGTGATAACTTTCTCCCCTTTCTCAGTAAATAGTTTATAGATTTCAGATTTTAATGTTCTTAACATTTATTAACATTTATTCGGAGAAAGTCTTTATTTTTTTTATGAGCTTTATGTAATTCTTTAGCTAATTGTTTATTCGAATTTTCCAATTCACCTCCAAAAGTTATTTTACCTTTCATAATTGTTTTTATGAGAAATCTTTCGAATTTTTGGCGTAAAGACAGATCTTGAAGTTGATTGATATCGTGAATAAGATTTACATCCGCCAAGTGCCGATCTCGTAAATCTTCAGATCTGTAAGCGATATCATGTTTGTAGCATGCCTGATCCAATCCATCAACGGGTTTATTATCTTCACCGATTGGCTGATCTTGGTCGTCTAATCGGATATCCAACCGAGTCAATGGTCCGCAATAATTTTTATCCGGCAAATGCAATTCACCGTATTTCGTTTTCATAAATCCAGGAATATATTTCGCAAAATTTCCCATAGATTGTTGAATGTCACCTCCTTTTTTAATAATCATCATTTTTGGAAGTAATTTATTTTTAAATAAAAAATTTCCAATACTATCAAGCTATTTCTGTAGACATGATAATAAAGGAAAAACGGTTAGAAAAGGAAAGAACAATAATATTTTTTTATATGATTAATAAAGGAAAATGGTTAATATAATATTTTTATTAGTCGCTTTTTTCATTTTCAAGATCTGAATCCATGTTAGGATTTTCTATTGATATTTCTTCTTCTGTAAAAATATTTTTATAAATTTTTTTCTCAGTCCGATCGAAATAAATATAATTATATTTTTTACGCTGCCAGTGGCGAATTATTTCCCGCTGATATTCGTTGATATTTTCGCTATTGGGTAAGAGATCAGAGAAGATATAAGATTTATCCCGTTTACCTAATTCGAAAAAAATGAATCCAGTGGAATTATTCCGGATAGAATGCTTATCCAATCCGTAGAAAGTTTGGNAGATGTATATCGTATTACAGTTATTATAACGTCCTCTGGTGAAATATGATTTCATTATTTTCTGATCTGACAGATTCACCACGTCATCGAAAATAATGAGATTTTTTGCATCCTTTGGTAATGAGTCGCAAGCGACGATTTGATTGGAATCCGAGGAAAACAGAACAGAGATGGATTTCTCTGGATCTCTAATCAAGTATTTTGATTTATCAATATTATTATTATTAATAAATCTTTTATACGCATAAACGAGATATTCCGGAGGAGGAATATAATCAGAATTATTACTGTTTCCTAATTCTTTTTTTATCATTTCCAGTAACATTTTCTGTTTATCGAAAACATCACGAATTCCCATTTTTGTTAAAGATGATCCATCCTCAAAACGGAATCCACTTGCAATAACTTTCAATTCTGGCTGATCAATAGTTGTAGAATAGAAAATTAAATTGTTAAAATCTAAAAAATTATCCTCCAATAACATTTTCGCTAGTAAAACATTTTTACCACATCCTGATTCACCAACGATTAGTAATCGAAAGTTCTTTGGGAACAGTTTATTCTTGAATTTCGACTCGTACATCGTTAAAATATTTAGTTTTTCCTTGGGCATTTTTTTATGAAAAAAAATTTTTAAAAATTCGAATTTTTATCGAAAATTTTTCAAATTATTTTTTAAAAAAATGAACGAATCAAAAAAAAATTTATTAATAAATAAATGTTTAGATTGTGATTTTTTCAAATCACGATATAATAATGATATATCATTTTATGAAAAAAAGATGGAAGAATATAAATTATTAGCATTTCAATTCCAAACAATGCTAAAGAATAAAAACGAATCATCTGATTTTTCAAATGAAAAAAATATTGAAATTAGAAAATACTATAAAACTTCTACAAGAAGAAAATTATAATCTTAATGCGAGATTAATGCAAAAAGATGAAAATAAAGATAATGAAGTAATTTTAAAAGATCTTAAAGAACATAATTTAGAAGAAAAAATTTCTTCTTGGGAAATAAATGAAGAGAAATCTTCTTCTATTACTGAATCTATAACATCATCGAAAAGAATTGGGAATTATAAAGGAAGAAAACCAGGCAGTAAAAATAAAGAAGAAACTATTTAATCTTCTAAAATTAGTAATTGGGGAGGAAAAAGAGAAAAAAAATCAAGTTAGGTTTTCAAGTTAGGTTTCAAGTTAGGTTTCAAGTTAGGTTTTCAAGTTAGGTTTCAAGTTAGGTTTTCAAGTTAGGTAAAAATTTAGAAATTTCTATTATATTTTTTTAAAAAATGTCTAACAAAAATTTTGGAAATATATATGAAATTTTAGAATATAAAGATGAAAATGGCAATGAAAAAATAAAATATATACGAATAACAAAAGAAAAGCTTATAAAAGATAATGAAAAAAAGATAGAAATATATAAAAATGTTATAAGAAATTTTAATTATTTTATTTACAAGAATGAAAAAAAAATACCCTAACTGGAAATTAATTATAGAAAAAAAGAAAGAAATAGAAAGGTTAAAAAATTTAATTATTGACCTTGAAAATGAAACCAATGAAATAAAAGAGAAATGCAATGATGATAATATTGATGATTTTATTTAATTTCTTATACAAATTGATTTTTTTTATTGAAAAATAAAAATTATCCATTTGAATATTGAAATTAGTATGTCACTATCGTTTAGACAGGGATTTATTGCGAATGGATAGAGTAAAAGTACCGCGTTTTTTCATGTATTTTACACTATATTTTATTAACATTTTTAGTTTTCCATAGTTTTTCGTAATTTTCCATGGTTATCCATTGAATCATCCATTGAATCATCCTGGTAATTACTTCCTCCCGATAAATATTTATTCATTACATCCAGATTATATTTCAAATAAGCTTGTTTGAAGCTTTCTTGTTTTTGGGGAGTCCATTTTTTATTTTCCAAAAGAGATTTAGTTTTTTCCTTATCTATTTCTTTGGAAAAATTGAAATAATCATTTTGTGCTTTTTTATTTTCAGTACTGCCTAATATATTTTCTGCTTTATTCAATTTTTTCTTTGTAGATTCCAATTCAATATCTTTTTCTTCCAGTTCATCAACCAAACCCATTGCTGTGTTGGAAGTATATTCCATAGCCGTACTGAGAACTTCCAACTCATAAATATTTCGCTGGGCAACAGCGCTTTGATCTATGAGTGATAACTCCATAAATTTGCGTTCTTTTTTACGAGCAATCTCTTTTACTCGTCTATCTTTCTTCGCGTATTCCATAGATGAATTTTTATTTATTTGTTCCATTTTTTCATTATTATATTATAATTTTTTTCTCTTCATCCGCACTACTTTCATCAATGTTATGATCATCCTCATTATCAGATGGAATAGCGGAAACATAATCTTGTGTTTTTCCAGATCCGATAACAACAGTCTTTTCTTTTTTCGATTTCTCTTTTGATTTCGGTTTTTCTTCTTTCGGTTTAGGATTTTCTTTTTCTTTATTCATTATTTTCTTTCCTTTTTTCAAAGAAGCAGATGGAACACTATGACGATTCAAAGATGGAATACCCATATCTTTTAACATTCTCGCGAATTTGTACTCACTGCTTCCAATTTTCTTACAAGCGTTTTTATGGTTGAGTCCTAAGTTTTTATATTTTTTATATTCTTCTATCATATTTTCGTTTGTTGTATATTCATTATTAAATATCCTTGCTCGAGAATATTCTTTAAGCAATTCAAAATTGAAATCCTCCATTCTTTTCATATTTGCAATATCAAGCGAATTTTTTTTAGTCATTTTTCTTTAAAAATAAAATGGTCTGTAAAAAATGGTATGTAAAAATTTCAATTTTTTAAATGAATACGATTTGGGAGAAATATATACTAATAATCAAATTGCTTATTTTAATAGTTTAACATTATATGTAAATAATAATAATGAAGAAGATGAAGAAGAAGAATTATCTGATGAAGCTTATAAAAAACTTATTTGGGAGCTTGAAGTAATAAGAAATACAGAATTTACAGAGGAAGAAAAACAGATTTTTTCTGAAGATCTTGTGGACGAATCCGTTTTTTACAAAATAAAAAATAAAAATTTAAGAAAATATTTAATAAAACGTAATCGAGTATTTGTATACATTGTTAATTTTAGATCATTTTAATAAATTAACAAAATAATATTATACCATTAAGCCATACTACGGTATGGCTTTTTGGTATCCCTTTTATTTTCTTCGAGTTCTCATTTTTGATATAAATAATATAACATTTTGAATTTTTATCGATAAAAATATTGATTTATTGTGATTTTTTCAAAAAATATAGTGTTTTATCGATAAAAATATTGATTTATTGCGATTTTTCGAAAAATAGCTGTTTTACAGCGTTTCTTGGGTTGATCATATACGCATAAATATATATTACTCACAGGTTACTCAACAACTATGATTGAACAATGATTAATAAATTCAGTCAACATGAGTATAATTTCAGAGAAAATCCAAACAGTGGGCAGGCCGAGAGAAATACAAAAAGAAGCGTGGGTAAACATCGAAGTAGGAGGGCAGCAAATACAGTGTTGGACGCTTCTGATAACGGACCTCAGAGGGATAGGGGTCGGTGTCCTGCTCGAAATGATTTTTATGTAATTCTACCACGTGCAATAGTGATCGACATAATAATAACTCTTCTTGACATTCATAACATTTTACAGTTCAGTAATAATTGTTTTTCGGTTTGAATCCATTATTTCTTTGCTTCCTATTGTTGTGTTTGTAATGTCTGTGTGGGGTTCTTTCTTTGTATACAGCTATGCGCCTAGCTACAGTGTTCCAATTATCTTGTTTATTTACCGTTGTATAAGCTGCCACTGTTTCCCCAATTTCCATTTTATGTAGTTCGTACATATTGGTAACTACGCTTTTTATATCTTTGGTTTCAGTTGTTCCTCTCAGTTTTAATTCTTTTTTAATTTCATAACTGTCAACCATATTTAAACAGGCAAGGTTGAGTAGTTCATTTAGACAATTTTTCTTTGTTAGTATATTCACAAGTTCTTCTGCTTTTTGTATATTTCTTCTGGATTGGAGGATCCCCACCTTAAGTTCTGTTAAGAGAACTCACACATTTGTCAGAACATTTATTATATTCACAATTTTTATCATCTTTATGATGATCAACAGTAAGGCTTTCACTAGATTCCATCAATCAAGTTTTCAATATCTC
>MQRK01215805.1:1316-11458 GCA_001938485.1 Girardia tigrina
TTTCCCTAAAGAGAAATTCGTCCAAAAAATTATTCTTACCTGCTCGTGACGCCATGTTATATTATGACAATAATATTAATGATACGATAATCAAAAATCAATAAATGCAATTGACGATTAATATCTATTTAAAAACTACATTACATCGAATATTAAAACAAATATTCAATTATAATTAATCATGCTTTTTTTTTAATTATTCATTTTAATATCACATTTATAATTTAAAATCCATGTTGTTGGATCATTTACATTCACATTTTCATATTCAGACTTATTATTATTACTCACATCAACTTCATTTTTTTCAAACAAGTCTTGTTCTGTATTCTCCACAATTGTAACTCTTTTTAAAGAACAATCTTCAGCTTTTACTTCTTTAGCAGGGGCATTAACTTCCACTTCCGTGTAATAGACATTATCTTCACCATCCAGACGATCCAGTCCATCCTTTGAACTTGAAGTATACACATTTTCATTGTCACTCAGATTTTGAGTTGCTCGTTTTAAACCAGTTTTGTAAACCAATGCAATGTTTTAACTGTTCTTTCTCATTTTTTTCCTTAGCAAGTCGTTCTGTGCGGTACTGATGTCCGCTTTTTTTCTTCTTAAAGTTCTGATGCATGTCTAACTTTTAAGTTCGAATATATTTATTTTCTGAATAATGAATTTAATTAATAACTTACTTATTCTTATTAAGAATTNATTAATTGATTTCAGTTACTAAAATCGATAAAGTATTAATAACATTCAATTAATTCTTAAATCGCTTGCGAAACACTACAACTTTACAAAAAGTGCAGACTGTGCAGTTCAGTTGTTTTTTTGTTTTGTTCCGGTTCCGGTAGACTGCAATGTTGCTAATAAAACCATATTGACATTTGTATGATAAGGAGCCCCATAAACATATTAAAAAATATTATAATGGTTTAAATGAAATATATTTAAATAAAATTAGTTATTAACTTTTTTGTTATCGATAATCGAGGATAAAAATGAAATATCTATTCAAAAAAAAATTTTTTACAGATTTAGCGGCGCCCTTTTGAATTGCCACGGGCCGGCGACCTTGGCAACTGCCCCGTTGTTACGCCACTGTGTAAATCCGCCAATCTCAAAACTTCACATTTCGTTCGTCGTAAAAACGATCTGTTGCATTTTTCTTTTTTTACTTAAATTAAAATTTATCACGAAACAGGCTTTCTAGACAACAAACATAACAACATGCACTTGTTATGCATTCATCATGTCAACAAATTGCATTCATAATGTTGGGTATTAAAATCTTTAATCTTAAATATTTAATTTTTAAAAACACTAATCTTTATTCTTTAATCTGACTCCAATTAATCAGTAAGGACTTCCAACATAAATATATAAATAATGAACACAAATTCTTTTATGAAACTTTATTTCAAATAACAAAAATTAACACGACAAAAATAATAATAATAATTCAATTCTTGATGACAGAACACAAACACAAATCAATATTTCGTACGAGTTAACAGATTACAGTAAAAAATATGAATCTCCAAAACGAACGATAGTTTAAATTTTAATAAAAACCCTTTTCTCCCATACGGGATACTTTTGGTTTTATAAAAAATATTTTAAAGAATAAAAATAAATTTTTATAATAAATTTACTTGACTCCTTTGTTTTTGTTTTTTCGTTAAGAGAATTTTTAGGCAAACTAAACTAAATTTGCTGCTGTTTATATAATGGTTTTCATCAGCCTTGAAAATTGATAAAATAAAACAAAGACTAAAATATTTTTAATTTTAAATTCCAAATTTTGTTAAAGTAAATATTATTTTGTTTGAAATTAATAAAAAATTAATAATAATAAATTAATAATAATGAATTAATAATAATAATAATAATAATAATAATAATAATAATAATAATAATAATAAATTAATAATAATAAATTCATTTCTACATAACATTTTGTCTAAAGTGTTCATATGCATCTCTCGAAACCCCAACAATGTCAACATAATGCACAGTTGAACATTTCATATCATATATCTTATATATTTTATATTATATATTTTGTATGTTATATTTTATATGTTATATATAATAAAAGTTGTTGTTTATAAGGTTTTGAAGCACATTAGGGTGCTTCTAAAAAATGAAAGTATCAGGGCAGTGTTCTCCAACCCTCCATTACATGATGCTAGTTATAGAAAAGCTTTGATAAATTTTTTAGCTTAAAATAACAATATTTAGGACTTGCTCAACGCTGCTTAAGTTTTTAAAATTTGTGTCGAAAACTGCTATGCGTCAAGTAATTCATAAAAACTGCAGAACACACCAGTAATAAAAGAAAATGTTTCTTTGAAAAACTTTGTTCAGAATCAAAAAAGAATGTAGTAATATACAGAATATAGTAATATAGTCATGACAGCACCAGACGAGCGACACATTTATTACTAACCTATACTACAGAATATAGAATCGACTTTATATGCTTTTATTACATAATGCAAAAGTAAGAATGTTTGAAGTAGGAGAGAAAATGTATGTCAAGCCGAGTCAACATGTTCGATGTACAAGTCAATGGGGTCGTGGTATAATCATAGCAAAAATTTGTCACAACAAATACAAAGTAGACGGAGTTCCAAGACATATTCAGGATATCAGAAAGCGATCTGACGATCAGAATAATCCTGAAAACGAGTTTATTGATGATTTAGAAAGCAGTGAAGACGAGAGCGAGGCAGTTGATGAGGAGTCGAGTGTTGTAGAGATTATGGACCAAACAAATCGTGACAAGCAACGCAGAAGCAACCGAGAGAGAAAAGAACTACTGTGGCACAGAGATTACGAAATGGATATCTGATTTTTGGCGGGGATGTAATAAAGTTGTGAAATATTCGAAATTAAATTTGTTTAAATATGTGATAAAAAGCGTGAAAACAGAATTTGATTTTTTGTGTTGTACTTAAAAAATTTGTGTCGAAAACTGCTATGCGTCAAGTAATTCATAAAAACTGCAGAACACACCAGTAATAAAAGAAAATGTTTCTTTGAAAAACTGTGTTCAGAATCAAAAAAGAATATAGTAATATACAGAATATAGTAATATAGTCATGACAGCACCAGACGAGCGACACATTTATTACTAACCTATACTACAGATTATAGTATCGACTTTATATGCTTTTATTGCATAATGTAAAAGTAAGTCGTTATTTGCTGTTGGCCAATAACTGTAGCTTGGCATCAACTGCTGAGGACTTGGTTGGTGCTAAATATTTTTTTCTATGGTTCTCTACAATTTGAAGCAGATACTGCTTCTGTTCTTCATTGCGTGTCGAACTCGAGTTGAACTCTTGAATCAATGCAACGCCACGTTCAGCCAAATCATTGATGACTTTGAGAGATAGCACAAGGCGTTTGCTTTCTTGATATTCTGGTTGAAATTCCCAGTCAATTGGATCAACGTGCAGGAATTCCTGTGATAGGCCAAGAATCGTGAAAAAATTGATTGTGCTTTTTGTAACAAAGTTGTGAAGTTTCTTTGTAGTCGGATGCTGAAATGGCTGAATTTGTTTCAGAAATGGCTGAGCCTTCAACTTCTTTGAGTGGCAATACAATTAAGCGCTTCTCCTCTATAGTGACAGCATCATCAATGAAGGCTAAAGCAACAAGAGTTTCAGACAGATATCAAAGGTGACACCCAAATGCTGTAGTAGCAGCCTTGGCAATTTCAGTGTTTGGGTACTCAGATAATGCACAAAGCAGTTCAAGGTTTTGTCGTGGAGCACAGTTTGCAGCTAGACTTTCAAACCAGTATTTCAGATATACTTTAGTGATGAACAGACTTACTTCCTGCAAGTGATTCCTTATTTTCTGACCATATGAAAGACCGCAAGACTTTCGAGAGCTGGCGCCTGGCTGTAGTGGCTCATATTGCTTGCCAAATAGCCACATCTTTATAGAATAAATTGCCGTCATCATCCAACGAGCCCTGTGAATGGCACCAGGGTACCGAAATCGTATTCTACCTTCAGGTGTACCACACAAAAATATGATAGAAAGTTCAAGCAATTCACAATAGTCGTCACGAGGTTGAAATTTATTTAGTTGAGCCAGTGCAAACTTTATGACATTATCCTTCCAAGGAGCGATTATACTTGCCAAGGTGTTATCTTCAACTGCTGTACAAAATGACTTCTGATCAACGCGGGGCCAAAAATCTTTGAAGTGGCCAAACAACTCCATGTTAGAAGACTTTGAGACATCTTCAATGCTGAAAACCTTTTCAAGAATGATCTCGGAGATGTGGTGACGACTGGCCAAATTAACTAACTGTCGATCAAGCTCTTCTTCCAACTGAATGCAAGTGCCATTTTTTGTGCCAGTGTTTGAAGAAGTAGTATCAAAGCAGAGACCCTTGATCCTGTCTCGCAAGCCCCAGTCATCAATAGTTTGTGTGATTGCTTGTGCCATTGAAGCTGCTGTGCCATCTTGGAGCTTAGGGACAGACAAAAATTTTACCACGTCCTGCCCAGAAACCAGAATAGGAAGTCTGTCAACTTTACCTCGTTCTGGACCAGTAAGGTCATCCATTATCTTACCGTCCCAATGTAAAATTAATGGCACTGCTGGATCAAATGTGTCCTTGACTTCCGAGCTGAAAAGCCTGCGATGCTTCATGCGTGCTCGCCTGATAGCGCTGGCACTAATAATGACTTCTTCCACATCTTGCTTGAGTAGTCCTGTAGATGCCATTGCAGAAAATATATGCACAGCCTTTCTGTCACTAGTGTTTGTTCTATCAAGAGCAGCAGCAACTTGAGGAGCCTCAATATCCACAGTACCTCTTGCTGTCTGACTCTGTGTCTTGGGAGTTTTAGGAATGGATGACCAGCTTCAAGTTCAGCATCTGATTCTGATGACTGTGACGAATTCTCATCGCTAGTAATGGCATGAGTTAAAAGTGACATAGATAATATTGGTACTGTTGTTGCACCTGTCATATTTACTTTCAATGAATACTTTTCAGCTGCTATTTTCCGTTTTATTGCTCGTTCTTCCTTCAATACATGTGCTATATCTACACCACCAATTTTTCCTCTGCATCCAATCTCACGCTGAGCAACTAGAAACAATCGGTCCTATTCAATCTTTATGGTTGACATGGCATCTTGGTGAGCAATATCAAAGAGATCATCTTGTCTTTCACAGAATTTTTCTTGATAAGACAAATTTGTTGCTGAACTGCGATTGATGTTCTTCTTGAGACACTGCCATTCAGTGTGCAGCTTGCGGACGTGTTGCCCATATCGACAACAATAATGAAACAGATTTATCAATGCTTTCCTTCAAGTTCATGGCCTCATTGGTGTGATAGTAGAACAAAACGTTCAAGATATCACCACGTGATGGAAGTTTAGAAGTTTGAAAAGTTTCCTTTGTAGCACAGACTAACCAAGTGGAACTTGATGAACGTGTATTGTATGCAGTCGTTGTGGATGAATTCAGTTCCTGGCGCTGCCTAAGTGAAATATATCTGAAAATAATGCAAATACTTTTTATTAAAATGTGTGTTGCATAATATATTTAATAGTATTGACTATTGAATAATGAATCAATATGAATAATGAAGCAATATAAACAATCAAGATGTCTACCCTTGTCATGTCATGTTGTGTGCCACCACATTTCGTTGTTTTTTATTATTTGTTATACAAGAAAATTTGGAAACCTTGTAATTATGTTTGTATTTATTTTGGGTTATGTTTGTGTTCATTTTTTTATATATCTCGTTGTATGTAAATACCGTTTCCTATTCTGTTTTTGTGGATCGAAGTAATTTTAAATTTAATATAAAAAAAAACAAAATGTTATTGCATTTATCTATTTACAACCTTAATTATTTTCATGAAATATTTTAATTAAGTTATCTTCAAAACTAAATTAACAAATAATTTATTCATATTAAATTTTTATCAAATAAAATTTCAATTTGTTTTTAAGTGAGAAACGGCATTTAAAATTCTTTTGAATTTGTTCGATTTCATGAAACATTAATCCATAATAAAATTTTCAAGCAATATTTATTCTGTAATTTTGTTTAAACGAGTAATTAGCAGGATATGAATATTATTTGAAATAAAAATTTAAAATGGACCGAATCTTTTTCTTTACGTCGTTTTATTTTAACTGATTCTCGAAATGTGCGTTTTAAAACTCGTTATCAGTATCGTCAATTATTTATTGATGATGATTGGAATTGTGCTTGCGGTTATCGGTGCTCTATTGCTCTGGCGAATGAATTTTTTATGAAGAACATTTACGATATTGAAGCGCAATTTAAAAATTTCATAACTAAAATTAGAATCTCATCAGCAAGTTCAGGTGGAACATTTTCATTGATGCAGCAGAACGCAAATTCAATTGGAGCCATCGCATTTGGGGTTGGAATCGCGTTGATTCCTCTGGCTATACTGGGCATCGTAGCGGTGCGTTGCTGTTCATTGAAGAAGATTCTGATTGTCTTAATTGAGAGACCATTTTCTCTGTTCTACCTTGGGTTTGGAGTCGCGTGCCGGTTTCGCCGATTTTGTGGACCGCGAGTTCTCCGTCATGAGGAGAACCCAACATGTCACATGACCCAAGAACTAAACACTTTCACTAGAGCCAATAAGTATACCATAGAATACATAATATGGTCAGACAAGGCAGACAATTGATGAAAAAATGGTAGAACGTGTATTTCGAAAACTAACATTTGTTGAGCAAGTTCTAAATATTGTTTAAATTTGATAAAAATTTTGTCTGCTGAGTCTTTATATGACCCCATCATCAAATGCTGGGTTGGTGGGAATTAAATAACTAAAAAAAATTACATAGTGGGAGGGAACACCCTAGTAGACATGTATGACGAATGTATGATTTTATATGACAAACATTTATTTAGATGACATTTGAGACATAACAAATATATATAGCATATGTACAATATATACAAGGTTTTGAATGAAGATATATATTCATAACCATATATTTTAAACACAACATAAATAGTTACAAAAGTCTTTGAATACGTATACAAATTGATAGTTTTCAAACAGTAAAACTTAACAGGATAATAAATCTGAAATGTCACACAGGTCAGATATCAGCCGTTGACATGTTTCCTTCAATATCAGGTTTAGTGTTAATTCAGGCGCCATTTGTTCTATCTCTATTTTACGAACGTTTTCTAGGAGGTCCGTTGTTATGTTTTTATGACCTGGATTCATCTCTTCTAATCTCTCAGTCATCATAGAATATATCGAAGAGATGGCTTGTTGGAGCGTTTCTATCATTGGTGGGAATGGTTGCATTTTCCGATTGATATTCGGCATTGATGAGGGAGAGAACAATAATGAACCTTCCATGAATTCACAATTGATTGCCGAAATTGCGTTCAGTGTCTGCGGTAAGGATAGTTTTTATGAATTATCAATAATTTTTTACCTGAATATTTTTCATTAGTTTTATTGCTGCCACGAGCTCCTTCTCATATTTCAACCGGATCTATAGAAATGCAGATGGATGTAGTTTTTTTATCCGATCTGTTATTCGTGAATTTTTCCGGATTTCTGCTATGTCATTATATGACAGAGGCTGAATTAGGTCCATAGTGAATTTGTTGGTACGTATTTTACGTACTAATATGGCATTCTTCTTCAGCGTTTAAATTAAAGAAATTAAATTAAAGAAATCAAATTAAATAATGAAATAAAGTAAATTGAAATTAAATACAAATAAGTAAATAAATAATTTAAATAACATTAGTAAATTAAATAAAGTATATACGTTTATATGGTTATATATATAGTTATAAAATCATCACGTTCATAAGTTTTGCGATGATTTATTGTCGCCAGTTTGATCTTTTGCCGCTTCGAAAACGATTGTTTTTTCAAGGGAATATCTATTTTCGATTGCCGAGAGATCGGTCTATCGATCGACTTATCGGAAATCGATTCAACGAGCGAATCATCACTGTCTGAGTCGACAACAAATTTACTCAATTTTGAATCGATTTTCCGTAATTCCGGAGAATCGATATATTTTAAGGCGATTTTCGACTATTGATGATGAAATAATTCTGTGAAAGCATCGAAATCGTCTTCGGAACTCATTATTGACGAAAATATGGTTCAATTTAAATCACTGATTTAAAATCAGATTTTAAACAATTTGAATTTCATGAAATTTATTTTTTGATTACAATTCACTTTTCAATGGACCAATTGGGTCTGGGAATGAGTGCATGTGTCTTTGGCGGTGAGTGAAATTGTAAGTTTATGCGAGTTGAATAAATCTGTGTATGTGTGGATTGAGTCAAACTGTGATTGGGGTTTCTGAAAATGTGTGTATGTGTGTGGAAGAAAAAAAATGGAATTTTGTAATGAATCCCAAATTAATAAAGTTTTGAAAGACTTCAGTTGGTTTTTTTGTTTGGAGTGATTGACAGTTTGGAGATGAAATCTTTACAAATTTAAATGTCTCAAAATGATATTTCTATAATAAATAATGAAATAATCAGTAATTTTGAGAATAGAGCGGGCAAACTGCCATTGTTTACGGATAGAGATAACAACACTGAACAAATAAAAGTAAAATTTAATCAAGTATTAGAGCGTCCTGTGACACCAGTTGAGCAAGAAATTACTGATGCTCCTAAATCTTTGAAAGAATTCTTTTACTTGTTGCAAAAAAGAATCTCAATATGTAAAAACTGTATTTTATCCGAAGAAGATCAATTGAGGTTACTGGGAATCATCGAAGGGGAAATCGGTTTATTGTAGCCTGGTTTGAACAATCTAATTGATTATCCTTTATTTAATGATGATAACAACCCCGAGCTGAGAACCACTATGTTTATTGAGATCATTACAAAATGTCGACAATTGTTTAAAGACATGAGTTATTACTGTAACAAGGACATCTTCAGTGATGAGTCTGATTTGGTGAGAATCAAACTACAGCTTGCATCTGATACCCGTCATACCCCCCATATACCGACCCTGAGAAGACACATATATCAGAACATCAGACAAGGTTCCCACATTAATATATCAAAATGTTGTGACGTCTCTTCTATTGAGAAGGTTGAAGAAAAATATTAATATGTTTTAAATGACAACAAAAGTAGAACAACATAGACAGATTGTCTCGGATCTTATAATGACATACTTGCTCGAGACAAACACGATGCTGTTAAAATGAACAAAGAATCTAATGATCAAGCCACTCCTTGTAATAGTGATGCTCATCAAAATGAAGATCTCAATATCGAGAAGTATACAGATCTGAATTTTAAAGAAATATTTGATACAAATACCAATGATTTATTTCATCTTATGACCGATGAGGTAGTCGACAGTGATAATGATTGCTTTCCAAAAATTGTTTATGCTATGCCTTCCTTAGAAAATTGTGATAAAATAAATGAAGACTTACAAAGAAATAGTTCCTGGGAAATCAAAATTCAATGAAATTTCGTTCAATTAGATTAATCTCTTTTTGACTAATCAATTCGATCCGATTAATTGCTGTAGCAATTCTTGCAGTACGAGAGCGTTGAAGAAACAGATTGTGATGAAGCATAGCGACGATTCATTGAACAATGTTCCCTTAACCTGTGGGATGGTTGAGACCGGTCTTTTTTTGAGAATGAAACTGAACTTCAATATGGACCTAAACATTCAATAAAATCAAAATTCGATAAATTACAATTTCAATCAAAGATTGAAGCAATGTATGGCTATTATTTATCTAATATTTCTTATTTTCATAGTTTTGATTTCGGATATTTTAAGCATGTTTTAAATAAAAATACTTCAGATTATGTAAATAAAAATTTTAAGCAAAATAACAAAGATTTTATGATTTTAACAAATCTATCTAAGAAAAATATTAATGAATGTAAATTTGATAAAGGGAATGATCTAGTCGTTTTAAATAAGGAGGATTATGTGAATAAAATGATTGATGTTCTCAAAGGACCACAATTTATGAAAATTAATAAATTTCGTAAAAATGGTAAACTTCCTCCGATAAAAGATGATGAATTTCTTACTTCTTTATTATCAAATCTTAATAAACAGGGTCATATTTGTGATAATCTT
>MQRK01215809.1:4314-14820 GCA_001938485.1 Girardia tigrina
TATTATTATCAAGGGCTGTTTCATATATGAAATTTTTGCGAAAACATATTCGTTTGATAAGTTTATCTAAAACGCTCTTGATGGATGAAACAGCTGTATACTTTGAAGACAATCGGACAATTTTTCAAGTTTAAGACAAGTTCAAAACAAAAGCACCAAATAGTAGGTGTAAACCAATATTGGGCGCCTTTTCAATTTTTTTTCTACCTACTATTAAAATAGTAGGTGTCCTACTATTTCATGTTATCCGTTAAATTATTTTCAATTATTAGAATCAAAGAAAATACCATTCAGTCATTTGGTTAGGAGAGGCATAATCCGAATCAATATAAAACATGCAAAATATAAAACAACAAACAATTCAAAACATTCCTCACATATTTAATATTCGGTCTTTTCGTTGAGCATACAAACCAATGTCCCAAATACTGATATCTGATTAAAGTGAACTTGGATGGCAAAGGTTAAGCACCACAGGATATGAAGTGTTTGTGTCCCTAGAGAAGTAAGGTGCATCATTTACAGTTTTCAAAGGATTGATGATATTAAAGTTGAAGTCGATACTGAGTTCAAATTTGAATTAAAATTGGCTTCAGAAATAGATTTCGACATCTTTGGTCTCGGTGCAAAGAAATCGGTAATATCCTCTTCATTTTATTTAATTATTTTTTCAATTTTAAACAATCAAGAATTTTATTAAACAGAAAAGATTTAATGGAATTAAATTTTTAGTATACTTGGTAAAATTTTAGTATGGAAATTTTTTCGAAAATATTTCGTGGGGAATTGATCCCCTATATTCACCCTTAGCTACACTCCTGCATAAAACTGTCAACACACAAATGGTCCAATCAAAACCACAGTAACAAAAAACTGGCCAATCACAACGGCTTTAAACATTCAAGAAATACCTTCTAAATAAACACTACGTTGTGGTTTATTATTTGAAAAAAATGTTTTTAGGCTATTTTTGCTACTACTGTATTTTCTCTATTAAACGGCGCTCACAAAAACCTTACATTTTAATGAACGGCACGCCATTTATTCGAAGAAATACGGTATCTTTTTTTCCTTATTTTTATTTAAATTATTTTTTTTACTTAAAAGTATTTATTTTAGTTTTTAATTCTGAAATCAAACTCTGTTGATGTATCAAGTAATGACAATTGAGAATTTCATGGTGAACAGATTCTTTGAATAAAGTAATAAAACCATTTTGTTTACCAGTCAAGGCAAGAGCACCACCAGTTGTAATTGAAAAAAATGTTTTTCCTATCAATATTGAATTATCTAATGACAAATTAACAAACTCCCATATGTTCTTGCCTGTTCTTTTGCTATTTATGTGACACAAGTCCAACATTTCTTCAATAAGATTTGAATTTTCATAAATTCTTTAAATGAAAATAACTAATTGTGCAGTATCACTTTGGTCAGTGCTTTCATTGAACGCTAAACTGTAAAGATCACATGCAGATAATTTGTCCTTCAATGTGCCTTCAATATTACCCAAGTCATCAATTCTTTTACCAATTGTCTGATGTGAGAGATATGTTTTCTTTACTAAATTCACCTTGTCTGGACAGTTCTCATTAAATGCAAAAAATGCCTTCTTTTATTAATTCTCCATCAACAAGTGGTTTTATTTCTTAACTAACTTCTCAGCTATAAGGTAACTAACTTTTGTACATGCTCGAGTTTTAACAAAATGCCATTGAAGACTAGCTTTTTGTGACGGAATTGCCTTTGTCAAATTTTAAATTTTCCTTTTTCTTCTTTCTTCATTAAACGTCTGATATTCTGACACATGTTTCGAAACATAATGACGTTTGATATTATATTCCTTGTATACGCTAATCTTATCATTACATATAAGATATATTATATTTCCAAATAACTGGGACACAAAATATTTTTTCCGTCCATTGGATATTAAATTTCGTCCTTTATTCTATTTTTTTAGTAATAGATTCCCTGGCCATATGAATATAAATTTTCCATATTTAAAATTATAGTTCGCTAAAAAAGAAATTAACCTTTAATTATTATATTGAGCTGTAGTTTACTAAAAATGCATTTATTTCAACAACAAACGTAATTAAAAAATCCATTCATATAAATAATTAATCTAATAATTAATCCAATAATGTTAATTTAGTTTTAATTGACGACCTTTAGAGTGATATTTATTTATAGTGTGCATTATATTTTGGGGACTGTAATCACCGTACTAATAAATTGACAATATTATAAACTTAGAATGCATGCTCAGTTGTAAATTCCATATCATTTATATTGTTTTATAATTTTTTATGTTAATTATTTTATTTATTAAATATAAATTGTTAGGGGTTTTTTTGGTAAACTTTAAATTTTTGAAAATTTTAAATTGAAAATCATGTTTATAGTTAAGATAAGTTAAAATAATGTTTTTACTGATTAAAATTATTTTTTTAATAAGAATGAACTATTAAAGAAGTTTTATAAGTAAAAAATTAAGTTTTAGAATAATTTAATTTCTCTAAAAAGAATAAATGTAAACAATAGTTTAAGAAAATTAATTTATAATATAAGTTACAAAATTATGATTAAATAAAAAAATTAGATTGGTAATTAATTTTCGTAAAAAAACATTTAAAGTTATAATTTATTATACTTAAATTATAAAACTTAAATTAACTAAATTTATCAATATTTATATTTCAAATAGAATATATGGTTATGCTAAAAATGAAACATTGTTCCTCAGAAAATGTGTTTAAAAAATCATTGTTCGTTAGAAATAAAATTTTGGTGTTAATGAATTCTAATTTTGATCAAGAATCCAACATAAAGTATATTGATTAAATTAGAGGAAGACTTTTGTGCTCACTACTTGATAAATTTGCTAAAAATTTTTTTAATGAGTCCTTAGTGGGCCACATCCAAACATAGAGTGGGCCATAATATAACTCTGTTCTAGACCATAGCGATATTTTGTTTAAGAATCAAAGAAAATATATGTTATTTTCTAAAATATATTCCCTGTAAAATATTGATGCTTTTATAACACTGAACTCTATTTAATAGGTAAATCTCATCATGACATACTATTCTCTGTAAAAAACTGATCTATAAAAGAGAAAATTTGCTGTAACATAACTCAGGGCTGGAAGTACTGATCTATATTTTTTCTATTTGAATTTTTAGTATTTTAGTAATAAATATAATTTTAGATGTTGATTATTTATTTCATTTTTTCTTCATCTACAGGCCTTTAAAAAATTTATTAAGATATGAATATCTTATTATTTTAACTGTTTTTTTTCTGTGTGAAAAAGTAACCTTAAGGTGATTTAACATGCCGAAACAACCCTCCGAAGACCGTTATATCCAAATCAGCAATTGACATTGAACTATCATTTTAAAATATTTCAAAACCGGACCGATCTCAAGGTTGGACTTCACCGAAATACATATAGACTATTAGGTTACCAAATCGTATTACAAAACCTAATCAGATACAACATCTATTATTTCATATCATTTGATCACATTGATATCTCACAACATCAATTAGCTGTCCTGAACCAGTACTCTCTGGGGAGTTGTACTCTAAGTTACCACCTCCAGACGGTTGCCCTAGACCAACACATATATGTGTTAGGGTTTCGAAAAATACATATGAACACTTGATAAAATTTTATGTAGAAAAATTTAAAATAATTCTTTGGTAAAATTATTAATTTTAAACAAAATAATATTTAGTTTAACAAAATTTTGGAATTTAAAATTAAAAATATTTTAGTCCTTGTTTTGTTTTATCAATTTTCAAGGGTGATGAAAACTACTATATAAACAGCAGCAAATTTAGTTTAGTTTGCCCAAAAATTTTCTCTTAACAAAAAGCAACACCAAGGAGACAAGTAAAATTGTTATCAAGCATTATTTTTATTTATTATTCTTTTAAAATATTCTTTCTTTTTTAAACCATAAGTATCCCGTATGGGAGAAAAAGGTTTTATTTAAATCTAAACTATCGTTCGTTTTGGAGATTCACAGTTTTTGCTGTTATCTGTTAACTCGTACGAAATATTGATTTGTGTTTGTGTTCTGTCATCAAGAATTGAATTATTATTATTATTTTTGACTTATTAATTTTTGTTATTTGAAATAAAGTTTCATAAAAGAAATTGTGTTCATTGTCTATATATTTATGTTGGAAGTCCTTTCTGATTAATTGGAGTCAGATTAAAGATTTTTAATACCAAACATATGAATATATATTAAAAAAACATATTGAGGTGCTGACCGCCGGATCGAGCTGTGACAACCAGATTCTCTTCAACGTGCTAGGAGTCGCTGCCCAGAGAGATCAGCGTGTTGATTTGACGGCAGCCGTGTACCGATTGAGTCCAGTGACCACCAATCAACATATAGTTGCGTGTCGGGGCCGTGGCCAAGTCGTGGCGGTTCCCCGTTGCGTGTTGCTCTCCGTTTGGCGATTGGTTCCGTCTCAAATGACGATCGGTTCGATGGGTCGATTGATTCGAGCCCCGATGGTCCATTCGAAGAGTTCGAGTGAATTATCCGTGTACCAATGCCCCGAGTAAGGCGTTGGCAGTCTGGCACGACCGGTTTCCTTTGCGTATCGATCAAAAACGACGAAATGAAATTAAGAATTCCATTTGGTTAGAATACATTTATTTTTATATTCAAAAACTTTTTTGTTTACATCAGTTCACTTAAACAAATTGTCTAATTTCAAGCTTCATACATACGTAAATAAATAATAAGAATATTAATATTAAAAGAAACTCAAATTGATAACATTATGGATATTGATTAGAATATTAATTAAAAAACAACAATTCATTATTTACCGCTGAAGATATCTAGGACAGAAATTTAAAACGCGTAGCTGAAGACACATTTTCGACTGTATTTCGAACTGAATTATTTGTTTGTCAGATTACAAACTAATTTCTCGCAATATTTTGAATTGTTTATTTGTCAAATTGAGAACTATTTCCTACGCTATTCTGAGCTATTTCATTCACAGAAATATGAACTCTTTTACTGATTACTATATCAATATATAATATAATATAATTCAAATGAACCTCAAACCGGAATATTCGAAACAATCAGATCAGATTACGATTATAAAGTAACTAATATTTATTGTTCACCTTCAAACTCATTATTCTGTTTACGGTGATTCGCAACATATCTTTTTTATCCTTTTGTTCAACTGTTGTAGTTAATAAAATTTTATCGAATAATTTTTATATTTTTTATTTATATCATTATATTAGAAAAGAATTTAGTGCATTAGTTAATTTTAACTAAGTTCCGTTCTACAATAATATAATTACCCACACGTATCTCAAAATTATTTTACATTTTTAGAAATTGATTTATTGATGTAATTATTTCGTTGTTATAATTACGCCTGTGTTGTAATTAATTATGTATCCCGAAGTACTCCCTTTAACTAGTTGATCATTTCACCACCATTACCGTGTCAACCGGATAATTCGTTCAATTTGTGGACCCGCAATGTTGACATTAAATTTATCGAATTGTCAATTCAGAGCTGAACTCTAGAATTAGGCACGGTTAATTGTTAATGAAATCTTATTTAAACTGGAACTCTGATCAGCAAAATCCTAGATAATAATGCACATGAGAAATTTCATTCGACCTTTATAGCGAAGTATTTTAAATATTATAGATTTTAAAATAATTTTATCTCATCTAATAAATAATTAGTTTTCTTTAATTAATATATGAAGTGCTGGTCTTCAGATCGAGCTGTGGAGACTAGTACCTCTATAATGTGCTGGAAATTGTCACTCGGTGGGACGGATCAGCCGGTCTAATGCCGATAAGAATTTGATTGGATCCGGTCGGAGTACTGCTAAGTAACAGCCTCTCGCCCGAATCACCGCAACTTCCCGGACCACGTTCCCGTCTCTGTGAACACCGATGTCACTCGAAAAGGTGGACGGTTCGCTCGATTCGTCGACACGCAGCCCGAGTGCGTAATCTGTGAGGTTTCGGGGATACGCCATGTATCGCCGAATTGTGTGAGGCGATGGTGCATGTGATATGACCGATTGAGGCAGTTGCTGCACAGTGTGGTTTTGAATTATCATCTAATAAAATTTCAATGTGACAAAATAATATCGATTTATCACATATTTATTTTTCAGTAAATCACAAAATTTGAATTATTTTCATTAGTTCGATTAAACAAAACGTTCTTTGTTGAAGTTTTTAGAGCACCAAAATATAAATTGTCAATATTTTATTTCAATAATAGTAATCAAAATAATAATTGTTGGTTGCATCAGAGCGGACGCAGCACGGTAGGACACTCCAGCGTTCGTGTCCTATTTTTGGGTCGTCGGAAAGATTAATTTATTGTCGGCGATCTTCCTATCGCCATCGTTCTATTTACCCAACAAGTGTGAATTTAACGGTTTTTTTCTCGGATTTACTGCTTAATTTATTCATCCCATTTTGGGTTCCCATGCTTTGATGATATTTTTCAGCGTTTGAACCGCCCACTCGACCCGCCCATTTGCCCTTGGATGAAAAACTGGAGTGAAGATTTGTCGGCGTCCCAAATTATTTAGCCAATTTTTATGTGGTCGGCTTTGAATTCGGTACCATTATCACTTACTAATGTGTTTTGAATACCGAAACGACTAAACACTTGTCGCAAATATTTGATCACTGTTGACGTGTTTTTGTCTGAGCATACGAATGCTTCAATCCATCCAGGTCCCGCGTCGACCATTACCAGTATATTGCCTAGTCCTTTTGTTGTGTTGTTCAAAAGCTAATAATCTGTTTTTTAGTTCAAATATGTTTATTTTTATGAATGTTGATTGAAATTGTTATTTACAAAAATTGTTTATTCTTTTAACGAGTTATTTATGTCAAAAATATGTTAAGTTTTTTTTAAGAAAAAACTTTAATATATAAAATATAATTATTTAAAATAAGTTAATTAGCGAAAGCTAATTACACAATTTAGTTAAATCAATAAAAAAATATATTCGTTATTTATCGTTACTGCTAATTCTAAAACGATAACACCTTTGATATATACCCAGTCCATGTGTAATCTTGACCATACCGATGCTTTTGGTTATTCGTGCGTGTTGTCTTGAATGCTTGGCCGTATGTTCATGCATATTTCGCAACTTTGTATCCATAGATAAATATCTGAATCCATTTATGGCCATCATACTGTTCGTCGAATTTTATTTGAAGTGGCTGAAATTCCTTGATGAATATCATGAGCTGTCGCCATGCATTTTTTTCTAAGTGAAGGAGGAATATACATTCTGATTTTCATATAGATATTGCCTTCTTCGATGGTTGAAGATTCTATTCCGGATTCTATTAAAAGGCATTTCCGCTGAAGAACAGTTGTTCGATCGTCCCGTGAGAATCCTTTCTTTGATGGTTTTGCCGATTATGTCTGAGTTTATAGCATTTCTTTCTTCTGAAATGTCCATTATCTGCTTCTCGAAATCTTATACTTCCGCCACTATGTACTCTTCATTGTTATCCATTTCTGTTTTGAGCCTTGAAAGAGCATCTACATGTGGAATAGATGCGCCTGGCGCATGTTTGAGTATGAAATAGAATACCATAAGGGATATTGCCCATCTGGTGATCCGTGCTGACGTCGCTGTTGAGATTGCTCTGTCTGGTGCAAATATGAATTCTAGAGACTTGTGATCTGAAACTAAAGTAAATTTTCGACCTAGAAAAAATTACCTAAGTCTCTAAATGGCCCATATCACAACATACGCTTCGCGCTCTATATTCGAATAATTTTGTTCCGCAGATGATAATGTTTTAGATATAAAAATAACTGAATATCCATTTTGAGTTAGACAAGCAGCGATTTGGTCTTTGGAGGCATCTGTTTTAAGTGTGGCATCTTCTTCTGAGGCATAAGGCTTTACAGCTGGTGTAGCAGATAGTTCCCTTTTAATCAATTCAAACGACTGTTGGTATTTGTTGGTTTTTGGAATCATTCATTTTTATATTATTATAAAATGATAACGCTAAAACATAAGACAAATCAAAATTTTATTTTTCTAAAAATACAAAATTACAAAATTACTTTTATACGTATTTTGTGCGCTTACGTCATCAAATTGCATTTGCGCAATTTGACCTTTTTTATGCAATATTGTTCGGGTTGATCTGATATCATCAACCAAATGTTGCACAATCGAGAAAGTAAAGTATTTACTTTACATGACTCCCTGGGGAGTATGTTTCTTCTAATGGAGAGAAAGTCGGTTTGACCCGATCTATCGAGATTCTCTTCTGTGTACCGTTGATATTGAAGAGTAAAGTTTTCATTTTATCTGATCGGCTTATGACCTGATACGGTCCGTCATATCTTGGTTTGAGGATAGGTGGATTCTCGTTCCGCACCCTCACTTGTTTGCAGTCTTTTGGTGCTTTTGGTACAAAGATGCGTCAAGTTGTCTGTCTTGGAATTAACTGAGATTCGTAGGTTTGAACAGACGCTTTAACATCTTCCCAGGTATATTCTGTGTTCTTTCCTTCATCGAGCATCAAGTCTCCGGGCAAATTGGTAGAAGTTCCATACAAAAGTTTAGCCGGAGAGGTTGTTGTACCCGTGATTGTGGCATTTCTCAGTGCTAACATTATGATCGGCAAGTCGTGGGCACACGTTGCTTCCGTGTTTTCTGAATGTGCTCGGAGGGCATTCTTTAGTGAATGATGAAATCTCTCGATTATACCGTTATACTCTGGGTGGTACGCAGTTGTGTTGCGGTGTTCTATGCCCCACTTCGTACATAATTCCTTGAATTGAGTGGACATGAATTGTCTTCCATGGTCTGTTACGATAATCTCGGGGGGTCCAAAACGACTGATCCAAGTATTTGTAAGTGCTCTGGTGATCGATGATGTTGTGATGTCGTGGACTGTTACAACTTCTGGCCATGAAGTCTGCCTGTCAATGAAGGTTATCATAAATTTCTTACCATCTGAAGGTGGTAATGAACCAACAATATCCATGTGTACAATTTTGAATCTGCCTCTATTCGGGATCGAGCCAATTTTTGATTTGGTATATCTCGAGATTTTTCTGGATTGACATGCGTGACATTCATTTACCCATTTTCGTACGTCGGCTTTCATTCGTGGCCAGACATAGCTGTAACGGATGAGGTCAATGGTTTTATTAGCACTTGTATGCGCTAATCCGTGGAGCCTTAAGAACTCCGGGTACCGGAGGGTTGGCGGAAGTATTATTCATTTGTTGGAGTTACTGAGGTCGAGAGAATACCTCGGAGCGTTTCGATTTTGAGGCTGTTGTTACGGAGGACTTTTTCCTTTTCTTTGTTCTGTTCGTTGATAATCTTTGTCTCGGTTATAGACATAATAGAAGTTTCATCTGTAGCATTGTCGTTGGCTCGAGACAGGAAATCAGCTACCACGTTTTCAGTCCCCTTGACATACTCTAACCTGAAGGAAAATTTGTTTAAAAATTCCGGTTGGAAGGTTCTTTCATTGACTGGATCCCGAGTAATGGTTTGTGATCGGTCCGTATTCGGACTTGGGACCCTTCCAAATAGTGTTTAAATTTCTTGACGGCTACATAAATTGCGAGAAGTTCACAGTCAAATGTTGAATACTTCTTTTCGGCTTGTCCTAATTTCCTAGAGAAGAATGCAATCGGTGATAATTTCTGGTTGATTTCGTGGTTCAGACTGGCTCCCACAGCTATTTCGGAGGCATCCGTGTACAAAATGAGATCTTTGTTTGCGTCAAATGGATACATTTTGGTGATGTTTTTGAGTTGCTGTTTCATAGCGGAGAACGCATGTTTCTGTTTTTTGTTGAGTTGGATCTTTTTGTTCACTTTGGCTGTGGTAAGGAGATCATGTAAGGGAGCCATCGTCTGTGAGAAGTTGGGTATCATCCATTGGTAGAATGTTGCCGCTCCGATAAATCTTCGAAGTGATTTCGTATCACTGGGTTCTTTTATATTGGTGATCTCATCGATTTTCTTTTGGATGGGTTCAATACTGGAATTTGAAATGCGGAATCCCAGAAATTCAATTTCTTTTGAACGTAAGACGCACTTTTCATTGTTGAGTTGCAGGGAATTTTCTTTTAAGACGCCGAGGATTGTTGATATATGTTGTTCGTGGTCTTCCGCCGAGTCAGAGAAGATAATGATATCGTCAATGTATGTTGCAGCAAAAGCTTCAAAGCCTTGTAATATGGAGTCCATGTGGCGTTGGAACATCTGCGCAGCATTCCGAGTAGGGAGAAAATGGGCATTCTGCATACACCCCCCCCCTGGCCGTAACCATGGCAACGATATGGGTTATCGTGGTTAACCATGGCAACCGACCCGATTACCATAGCAACGGTCGCGGTTACCATGGCAACGGTCGCGGTTACCATAGCAACGGTCGCGATTACCTTAGTTACGGTCGCGGTTACCATGGC
>MQRK01215817.1:3343-16452 GCA_001938485.1 Girardia tigrina
GTTAAAATTTTTGAGAGGAGTCAACTGACTCATGCCTGTTGACAGGAGCAGTGTTGCTTTTCAGTAACGAGGTCAGAAATTCAAAAAGTCACGGACTTATTGACCCACCCTCGTAGAAACAATTTTTTTTAAAAATATAAAATATTTATAAATAAAAAGTTAAGATGACTGAGTTGCTTCTCGGTAGTCCATGGTTTGAGCATTATGTTCAGGGACGGTGGACGATCGTTTTGCAACTTTTTAATGAAATAATATCACTATTATATTTATTATTAATATCTTCTCGGTAGTCCATGGTTTGAGCATTATGTTCAGGGACGGTGGACGATCGTTTTGCAACTTTTTAATGAAATAATATCACTATTATATTTATTATTAATATCAATTAATATCTTAATTAATTATCAATTAATATCTTTATAACTATTAATAATATTATTTTTGTAATCATGTGTTTAATTTAATTATTATTATTAGTGTAATTGCTATTATAATCATTGTTAATTAATCATAATTATTTTATTAGAATTATTATATTCCTTTTTGACAAGTTTCTCTTCCATCCTCAGGGACCCATTCCTTATGCGGGTACTCCTGATAAGTTGGTCGGATAAGTTCGTCAAAGGTATTAAATATAATTTTATTATTATCTTTATTTTTATTATTTAAATATAATTAAAATTTATATTATATTTGGCATTATTGTATTATTATTATTATTATCATTATTAATTGTTTTTATTATAATTATAAATATTGATATTATTATTATTATTATTTTATCATTATTGTTATTATTATTAGAGTCATCAAACTTACTTCTTTTTTATTTTTTTTGATCAAATATATCAAAATATTCAAATAAAATTTCAATATATTTTCATTTAAATTAATAAACAAGTCACGGAAATCCTTTGAAAAAATAAATCAACAGCTGTTGCACAATTGACTGTCGTTAAATTTGACAGTTCAATTGTGCTGGAATATTGTTTGAATAGTTTAAAAAATAATAATAAAAAATTAATTTTAATAATAATTTAAAATTTTTTATTTTTATATTTATTATTTATATATATAAAATAAATAAAATTGGGTATAAATACCCTTCAAAATTCAAAAAATAAAACACTACAACTTCAACAACACAAGAATAATAAAAATTAAAAACTATCAACAATCAATTATTCAGCCTCAATTATTATATAAAAGATACTTGTATAATAATTTGAAGAATATATCTTGTGATTTTCAAATATAATATTTTAAAATATTCGTTGTTGATCTCAATTGAAATAAATTTAACAGTATCAATTATTGAGCTGGGTTCGAGCTACGAACAAGCAACGCAGCCTTCGAATTAAGTTGATTCAATTCAAAACGATATATTTTCTTTGAACAGAATTACTCAAGCGACAATTCAATTATCTAAACTCCAACAAAATTAACATTGCAATAACTGAAATGGTTTTCCCCCGCTCATATCTTGTCTCGCAGTAATAATGATTTTTTCCTAAATTCTCTTGAAAAGAAATAATAATTGGAAGAACTATTTCTGGACACAATGAAAGTAGCGATAAATGACATTTTAGATGTTTTCAATTACCCAATCGGTTATAAATAGCTGGCACACAATTATCCTCAAGCGCTTACAATTTTATTACGATACTATTGGCGTCATTTTACTGGTAGACACAGTTTTCTAAAAACGACAGTCTGACGAAATCCTCTATAATCTACACCTTATTATAATCGCCAGTGTTCTGTAATTTTTCTAAGTTTTTTAACGGTTAACAGTTTCGTAATTGGAGGTATGCTTCATTTTATGTAATCTGTAATTATTAATAAACCATTCTTATAATGCTGTTTTATTTTGTTTTATTAATTATATATTTTATTTTTGTTTTATATATAAATTCACGTTTTTACTACCAATGACTTCAACTGTTTGTTTTGGGTGTCGATATTTAACGCCACATTGATAATTTTGATCGTTCTACGTAAATAAATATTCTATCTTATTATTGATACTTTTGTTTCAAACGTTTTAATATTTTAATTTTCGTCTAAATAACTATTTTTTGTTCTCTTTTATATAAATAATAAATATAAATTAATATAAATAAATAATGTAATATTTAGGATTTTTGTATTGAATAGTAAAAATATAATCAAAAATTTTAAGACAGATTAAAATCAATATTTAGACTATTATTTCTATATCTCAACCGCTGCAGGAAAATGATTTCAGTCAATTTCGCTTGTTCATTGAGTAATATAAACGTTAATTAATTTTCTTATTGTTACTTTCTTTTCATTTGTTACATAAAAATCATAGTGTACAAAGTTTTCAAGTTGATAAATTCCTTTAAATTTATTTATCATGCCTTATCAATCATGCCTTACTTTTCATTATTAATTGACTATCGTATACAAAATTTGGTATTTAATTTTGCTAACTTATGAGAAATATAACTGAAAAATTAATTCTTACACAATTACATTGGTTTTTATTTAAATGAGATTTGTGAATTTAAATGCAAAGAATATAAGTGGAGTATTAGAACACCCTTCTGAAGCAAAGCCAATTCCGGTCCACGAGAGTGAGCCGTAGAGGTTTGGAGTCGAGGATGCGACTATGATTCGTCACGTCCAAGGGGTCAAGCGAGGTAGTCCTTGGGCGCTGAGGCATGTCGTGTTCGCAGTCGTGTAAATAATTAATGAAACAGGATCTGTGTAAATAATTGTAATTAATTAAAAAGTAGCAGTTGTATGATTATTCTGAGTATTTCTATCTTATAAAATTAATTTGGACATCTTCAATAATTTTGTGGTTAATTTAACATTTGGATTTGATTAATTAGATTTTCTATTTTTTTCATTTTGGTAATTTTATGGATAACTTAGTTTAACTGTTATATGGTTGATATTAAATAGTAAAATTAATTTTGATTTAATGGGGTAACTTCAGTTGGTTGTTCTGACTCTACCACTTACAGTTTTGAGTAAAGAAACTTCATTTCGTGATTTCCTCGTACCATTGTTCTGATTGAATAGAAGTCCGAATAAAATTTTTGAATAATGAATTAGATAAATATACTGAATAAATATTTGAAGTTTTGTAAGTTGGCAAATTCGTCGCAGAATTATTCTCTTTATTTATTTAATTTTTTCGATTTCGTTTGTTGATTGGCATTATTATTATGCAATTACACGGATTTGATACAACATTAATTAATATAACATTGAACTTAGAGGTAAATTTTTAGGAATTATTTAAATTGATCTTCAAGTGAAAGTTAAATCTTGAATGTTGGCACAATTAAGTGTGAATGAATTAAATTAGAAAGATCTTTAACATGTCAGAGTGTGTATTGTTCGAAGTTGCTAAAAGTTGAGACCTGAGATTTTGATTGAGAGTGATTAATAATGTCACGAATAGTTATCATGTTTTACTGATAATGGTTTGATCCAAAAGGACTCTGATTAATTGTAAAGCGTAAGTGAAATGTGTAAATTAAAATGTGTAATTATTACAAAGATCATAGACAAATAGTGAAGTCGATTAGAAGGCGTAATTACTACGGAGATCATAGACAAATGTGGATCGTATATCCATTTCGATTTACTAATATTTGAACGATTATGACTGTAAATATTTGAAATGCATGAAGCGCTTACTGAATACATATCGTGTTAATCTCACTGAACAATAGTTTTAGTAATAAATAAAATAACAAAGCGTAAAATAATTGTCGCGGAGTAGACGAGTTCAAAAGAAAACTTGTCAAAAACATTCAAGTAAATAAAAATAGTCGACTATGGTCGAGCCTTAATATGAGATTTTGCTTTATAACTCTTATTGTAATTTATACAAAAACTTTATTATAATAGTGTTTATGATAATAATAATATTTAATAATGTTAAGTATAAAAATATTTCATAATGTTTACATTAATAATATTTAATAATAATTTCAGCACGTTCCAACCCCGGCTTCAATCTTTAGGAAGTTCATTGAAAATCATGTTGATTAAAAAAATTGAGAGCAAATATGTGGACAAAATATTCTTTTGTTAAAAGATAAAATTTAAAAGATGTTAATTAAAAGTTACTGTCTACAGAAATAAAAATGGAAACATCCTACTATTGTATTTAATTAAACTTTTGACATTAATTTTTCCGAACTAGTCACAGCAGTCGTAGCCATTTTAGTCTAAATTGTACCAATGAGCGAGAGCCACAGCCTCTGGAATGTTATCTGGATTTATAAGAATCGTTGAACTTGAACCAGATATTAAATTGCGGCCATTAAAATCTTTAACGACTGCACTCTTAAGCACAAGTACTGGATGTATCAGGCCATCTAATAAATGAACTTCATTTCCCCAAAGAGTGAGTTTGATACTCCTATGTGAACTGTCACCTAATGTCACTTCTCTTTTAAGTATCATTTTACTGTTACTCAATACTCCAGATATGTCATGTATTCGAAGAGCAATTCCAACTATATCTAAAGTAATTATTAAAGTAAACCTGAAATTTATTAACAAATGATGTTTGATAAATAATTAAAAATAACAATACAACGATTTCAAATTAATAATTATAAGGTATTTGACAAACCAGCAAACTCTGTGTCGACAGTATTTATAGACCAAAAGAAGTATCGCATTGATTTGTTTGCTGCATTATTTTTCTTCTCTCGCAAACCATCTAAGACTATATTCATGCGCAGTTTATTCATACACAACAGCGGCATCTATTTTGCACTACATCCTTAATGGGTACCCAGACAATTGGTCGAAAATAAAGTCCGAAAGATAAAAAGATCGATTTTTGATAAACACTACTTTAATTAATTTTTTATACATTACTATATTAACATTAATTTAAAAGGTTCTGATTAATTTTAGTATTATTTTAGTATAATTTCAGTCGAGTCTCGATATAACGAACGTCGATAAAACAAAATCCTCGATATTGTGAATTATTTTTAAGAGATGGTTGGCAGCCATTAATCTGTAAAGAAATATTTTTCGATGATTAGGATAAGGAATGTGAGCTTAGAAGGGTGTCTGATTTCGAAATAAAAATCAAGTCTCCAAGCTAGAGTAACTACCACGTATATATTAGAATAATTGAATCATTTGTGAGACTATATTAAAAGTTTAAAAGGAAAAAGGATTTGGAAACTTATTTACTAAAGATTGGAAAACTATTGAAGAATAACTGTTCTTTAATCAATAAATCAGTTTTAAGATTTAAAAACAATTGTTGATTATCGATGACGATTTAGATAAAACCAACTTTATATGACATTAAGACGAATTAAATATTTATAAAGTAATTTGTAGTCTTTGTATTATTAAAAAGTGCAATATATAAATAATTTTATATCGCTTTGCATTATTAATATTAATGCATTATTTGTATTATTAAAAAGTGCAATATATCAATAATTTTATATCGCTTTGCATTTCAAATTTAGTTTCTAAGACAGTCAAAATTTTAAGGAATCAACCTCTACTAAAAAGAACGATTCATAAACTTTTATTTTTTTACAGTTTATATGTAATAATATTCTATTTTAAATCTGCTTATATAGGCAAGTAGTGATTATGTCATCAATGTATTATTATGTCATATAAACACGCTCAATAGGGTTTTCGAGAGGATCTTAGGATCTAAAGATCTGATATAAAGTGCTTTTATAAATTATTTTTTAAAAATAATATATATCGTTTTCAATAAGGTTAACGTCTGCAATTATCGAAACTCTGGTATACAAGATTAAAATTTCGCTTTTAATAAAAGTCAATTTTGTTCTATATTTTATTAAACATGGATAATAATTTGTTTTATTTAAAGATTTTTTGAAGGATTTTGAAGGACCGTTGAAAGAGACTTCTGGGAAAAAGAAATATATTCTAGGCATCATTGATCAGTTCAGTAAATACATTACGTTATTATCAATATCGAAACAAGATGAAGAGTCGATAATAAAAGGAATAATGTGGAATTGGATACTGAAATTGGGTTCTCCAATGGCGATGAATGTGGATTGCGGTAAGGTTTTTGAATCAAGAAAGATGAGAGAGTTTGCAGAGAAACTGAATTTCGAAATTAAATATCATATCATCATAACACAAACGGACAAATTGAACGACAATTCCGTACGGTGAGAGAATTGATAAATGCAACATTGCATGAAAGAAGAAGTTCGGACTGGGCAGAGATTCTACCGGAGATCGAGTTCTCATTAAATGCCACATTACAGACGACTGTCGGGATGAGTCCAGCTGAAATTATTTTCGGAAGACGCATAAGCAGGGAGAAATGGGATGGAAAAAATATTAAAACATTTCAATATGAGCGGGACCAGGAGGCTTTTACGCAAGACAATTCGTTCCAGGAGATGAGGTGTTGGTAAAAGTAGAATCTAGAACAAAAGATCAAGGGAGGACCATATAAAGTCATTCGAAAACTACATGAAAAAAAATATGTTTGGTAAAACATGTGAAAGAAATGTGGAGAAAATTTAAAAATTCTTGCGTGTGGGAGTGTAAGTGTTGTTAATTTTTTAATTTTCAGAAATAGGAAATTCGGTTTTTTATAATCAAAATTAAAAAAAATATTGGAAAATTAAAAAAAGAAAATAGAAAAAAATGAAAATTTGTTTAACTAACAAATCTAACCTTTTGTAGATTTTGAATAAATTTTGCAAGTTTTAATTTCTTTTGATTTAGAATGGAAGATAATTCCCAACCTAACAATAACAATTTCTGAACATTTTCTGAAATATTCAAACAATTTTTAGGAAATTTTCTTGATTTTTAATTTAACCGTATTTTATAAATAAATGATATATGATATAATATTAAAATATTGATAATTTAATATTAGAAATTAAAATATCTACTTTTATCCTTATAACTCTTACAATCAGTATTCTTATTATTAAATTAAAATTTTTTTGTATTTTGTGATCATTTATCGATCCATAGCTTAAATTTTAAAATTTATAATATAATTTTATTATTTGTTATATAAAGAAATTTCTTGCTGAGAAATAAAAAAAACATTTATTGTCAGATGTCTTTTCTTGCTTCTTTCCATCTTTCTATCGGTTAAGTCGATATTTTTTAAATATTATCTCTTGACAATATCTAAACTATCTCATACTGTGAAAAATTATTACAATTTTGAGATACAATTTCAATCATAAACCAAAATAACTCATCATCAATAATTAAAACTTTCCTCTCGTACAGAACCTAAAAATGTTGATCAAAAAGAAAGGGGTATAAGAAACAGCATTTTCAACAAAGGATGACCAATACTCTTTCAAGAGAATGCCATTTGGAATTGCGGCGGCATCAGCAACGTTTCAAGGACTGATGGTAAGAGTTTTGGGTGAATTAAATTGGAAAGAGGCAGTTGTGTATTTAGACGATATTTTAATTTTCGCAAAAAACAAGGAAGAACACCTCAAACGAATTGAACACGTATTTAGTAAAATAAAGCAATCGGGTCTGAGAATTAATCCAGATAAATGTCACTTTTTGGTTGAAAAGACAAAGTTTTTGGGATATGTGATCAACAGAGATGGCATAGAAACAGATCAGACAAAGATTGATGCGATTAGCAAGTTTCAGAATCCTACATGTGTAAAACATTTGATAAGCTTTTTAGGTTTAACGAACTATTACAGGAAATTCTTAAAAGATTATGCAAAGTATTAAAAAGTATTGGAAGGACTATGCGGAAAGAATAAAGAAAAAAAGCTAATATGGACGGAAGAATGCAACGAAGCGTTTCAAAAATTAAAGGAAAAGATGATCAATACACCAATACTAGCATACCCAGATTTCGGAAAAGAATTCATATTGGACACAGACGCTAGTTTTGACACCATTGGCGCGGTGCTATCTCAGAAAGATATATATGGAAGAGAAAGAGTGATTGTATATGGATCCCATAAAATGAACAAACATGAATTGGGATACTGTTATACGAGAAAAGAACTGCTGGCAATCTACTATTTTACACAACACTTCAAGCACTATCTGTATGATGACGACAAAGAACCCAATCACTCCGCAATTTCAAACTTGGATAAATTTTCTAAGTGGGTTGGATATGACAATGGAATATGTATAGTTTATTCCCCATAAATTTTCTTAAAGAAATATTAGATTGTCCTAAAAGTTCCCGGTCAAGAATGAAAAATAGTATTTTTGTGCAAGAATTTATTTTAATTAAATAACAATTAATCTTCAAAGTACAGTCCATCGTTTTCGACTACTTTCTGCCAACGGTCTGCAAGCTTTCGGATTTGGTCAAAGTACCATTTCCGCTGCTTCGATTTGAAGAACTCTTGACATGCTGGTTCAACTTCCTCGAATGCTTCGAATCAATATCAAATAAATAATGCCAAAAATAAATTTGAAAAAATTGTATTTTCATTATTGACCGGTAATTTTTAGAACAACCAAATATTAGGAATTAAAAACTTGCTTGTTTTATTTCCCATAATTTGTTTGTTATGAAAAAATATATCTTTTCAATTTCAAATGTTTTCGATGGGAGGTTCACTAATTATTTGTCTAACTACAAATAGCTGTTACAACATTTTTCTGTGACATAAGAATCTCATAAGTAAATATTTTGTTTATAAATTTCTTATAAAAGTTTATAAAATTCTTGAGGAACTCAAGTTAAACCCTTAATTTTTTAATTTAAATATTTATGAGATTGTTTCTGATTGATTTTTGATTTTATGAATGATTTAATTTTCGTTGTAGAATAACAATTAACGCAGCAATTAAGTTGAATGCTTACGTACTACCTTTTCAATTAAGGACGCATTTGCCGAATTTCGTAATACCAAACTTTATTATGCCATGGATATCATGTACAATCATCAATTACATTCTGTACTAGTGGACCACAAAATTTTGATCATCACGTTGCTACTCAGAAAAAACGCAATGGAAATTACTGGATATGGTTGCAGTGTGAGTTTTGGGTAGATCTATTATCACACAATTTTCAGATCATAGAATGAATCAATCAAACAAATGTAATCGATACCAGGTTTAAGTCGTCAAGCAAATGCAGATTCATTATATGAATAGCATGTTTCATCGTAATACCATACTGTATACAGTAATCTATTATTTTACCGAAAAGCATCCCTTCTTAGTGGCTAGAATAAATCATGAAGTAAATACTCTCGTGTAACCGAAAGTGTCTTAATGCAATACCATGTTGAATATATTTATCGTTTACTTCACTGAGAAAGTATCCTTGAATCTACCCATATCGAAATACTTTTATAGCGGATCAAAGATATATGAACGATGTGACAAAACACTTATCCAAAATTTGATACAGTGGCTCTTTGGGGATAGTGCAAAGTATGAAGACTTCATACACCACATTGTCCACAGAGACCCCACAATAGAAAGGGGGCAATACATCAACTCCTTAATAAGAGAAGGGAAGCAGAACAGAACAAGAGCCGATCTGCCGAAATTACTCAACGAGAGAGATAAACTCCTTCAATGTACGATAGAAGATTGCTTTAAGGAGTTTGCCGAACAAAAGGAGCTAAATAGACATCTCAAGTGGGATCACACGGAATCCACAGTAAGCATCCCGCTTCAGCTCCCAGAAGATGAAAAACCGTTCAAATGTACCAAATGCATCAAAGGTTACAAAACGAAAGGATGGTTCACTAGGCATCTGCGTAAAGATCATCGAATAGAAGCGAGGGAGAATATCAATGAACATCCGACAGAATCATCAGAGCAATCCAAGAGAAGAAGCGACAATCCAGACAGAGACGAAGAACCCACACTTATCCAAACGACCAATTTTAGCCAGCAACAGTCACCCCGACTATTTCAACGGTGGTGGAGCAAACGACTTATCCCGAAGATACACATTTGACTTTTAGGATCGCAGATCCAAATGCGAGGGGAAAGCTCAAATGTCCCTTTCGTGGATGTACCAATACAGCCAAAGGGATGCTCAATCATGGTACCACAAATCATGATTGGTCGTTTGCAACAGGGAAGCCTAAGAAATTTCGGAGACTGAAGCACTCCGTCCCCGTAGGAGGCCTACCGGGGGGCAGCTAGCACTCTTTAGTTTGGGTGGACCCTCTAAAGAGCCTAGTGGCTCAATACCATTCGAAAGAGATGGGAGGCCCATCCAGAAGTTGATACTATGGTTTTTAAGACAACTCAATGGAGATTCTCACATGGACTCATTAACCGAGAAGCATAATTAAATGGGGTATAGTGCAAATTGGCGATGAGTCTTTTTGGTGCAATTTTTTGGCTTCGTATTTGGTGAAGAATTTTTTAGTCGATTTTTATGGTCACGTAAATTTTGTTGTTGGATTTTTTATATTTTATTATAAAAAAGTTTAGACTAATAATAAATAATTTGAAATATATTTTTGCCCATCCTATTATATATATATACACCTAATTCTGTTTTCACACGATAGATACATTTCAGAGGAATTCGTGTAAAATAAAATCGTGTAAAAACAGATAATGTATTCATAGAATAAATGAAGATTGGTTCCAGTACTAAATAACCAGAAAAAAATGCAATTGTATGTGCTTGCGTGTATTTTTAATTCGTTCATATATATGTATTGCACATGCAGAAAAAACAATAAATTCATAAATTTAGAAAAAAAACTATATTATAAAAACTATACTTTAAAATTTTCTAAACTTATAGAAATGTCTTTTAGTTAAAATATTTAAATTTCATTAGTTAATTTTATATCCCTTGAAATAGTTTTCAATTTTATTTTTAAAAATATTAAATTTGATTTTAATTACTCATTTCAAAAATTTAAACTTATCAGATTATTAATATTTTAGTAATGGTCAATTATCATAAATACAAAATAAAAAACAGATTTCCATCTGGGTGGGAGAATCACCATTCTAAGTTCAGCATATTCGAATCAACATACTGCATTCACACATTCACACATTGATACAATTGAAATATTCCTCACAACAGAAAATCGAACCTGAATATTCCAAAGGTTATTATTGACAGGTCCGAAATTAATTTCTCATTAATCTCCAGCAGACATAATTTGGCAGTAATCTTTTTATTAAATATTTAATGGAAAATTGATGATTATTTGCGTCAGTTCTCTTTTTTTATGTGCTCATTCATAAAATATTTTATTAAATATTAAAATTTTATATCTTAACTTATTTTATTAAATAATTAATTTTACATTCAGATTGTTGGGAATAGATGAAAAATTTCTCATACCAATTGAAAACCAAATAATAAATCTTAATTACCGGTAACCATTTGATTTATGATACTCGAGATCTGATTGTTAAATGAATGCCATTTACTAATAATATATATATAATATATATTTAAATTTTCTTTATTTATTAAATTATTATTTATAACGCCAGGTGGATCGATGGGCTCCTAGCAATAGCATTATTCATCCCGTTTGAAGTTGTATTAATGGGAGACATTACCACTAGAATATCTATGTGAACCTAACAATGGAAACTTATCAAAGATTAATGATATTAATCAAATTGGATTTCGATAGCTCAGAATTAAACTAAATAGTTTGATTTAGTATCTTTATAAAAGCATTAAAAAATAATTAATTCAAGGATTTACAAGCAGAACAGTGTTGGCGAAACTGTTTTTACAATTCCTAATTATAAAATAAATATGATATAAATAATATTTTTTTTAAATAATGATAATTTTTTGAAAAAAACAAAAGATACGCGATTTCAAAACATATTTTTTTGACAAAATATTTTGACGGCTTTAAAATCATCATTGATTTTTAGCTTTTTTACTGCTCATATATGTGAAATAGATGATAATGTAATCAATTATGTAAAATGGTTAGAAAACTTGTAACAAAGTATCTAAAAGTTTCACTTGAACATAAATTTAAGGATCAGGAAACCTTATTAACAAAGTTTCACACAACACTCTAAATAATTTTGAAAATGCTTGTGTGATACTGACAATGATGTTGTTTTCATAATTGAATTTAAAGGCATTATTTAGAATCTGTGATTGCGATGAATGTATATCGTCATCGAGTTTATTTATTATTTATCACAGCCTGCACAGAATTTTTGATAAATAATTTTTGAGAAATAATTTATACTCAAATCACATTTACAAGTTTTCCTATCCAAGCGTGTTCTTGGAATAAAACATCTAATGAATTTTATTCTATTCCTATGCTCAACAATATTGCTCTATAAGTGTTCTTGGAATCGTTTGCAGAGATGACGGGCAGTCTCTCAATGTATGTGGCATTACACATATATTGATAAACAACATCCAAACACAAATTCAAGGAGTATGGGGTTTATTACTGTAGTGATCTACTTAATTAAATATACATTATATTATATTAATACATATATTTATCACAGCTTGCACAGAATTTTTGAAATAATTTATACTCAAATCACATTTACAAGTTTTCCTATCCAAGTGTGTTCTTGGAATAAAACATCTAAAGAATTTTATTCTATTCCTATGCTCAACAATATTGCTCTATAAGTGTGTTCTTGGAATCGTTTGCAGAGATGACGGTCAGTCTCTCAATGTATGTGGCATTACACATATATTGATAAACAACGTCCAAACACAAATTCAAGGAGTAGAGGATTTATTACTGTATTGATCTACTTAAATAATATTAAATAAAATTAATTAATAATTAAAAATATAAATTATATTATATTAATACATATATATGTTTCTATGTATATTATATTAAATTATATTAAAAATTTAATTAAAAAAAATCAATAGAATTTAAATATTAAATTACTTCACGACGGAATAATAAATACAAAAATTCGAACAACTTTCTTTTTTTTAAATCCTCAATCCTCTATATATTGTTCTGAAAATGAACAAGAAACAGAAAAAGAAATGAATTTTTTTAAATTATGTTCGGCAATATTGCTCCAATTATCCAACCGACTATGCTCTTTGATCCGTTTGCAGAGATGACGAGATGTCTCTCCAATGTATGTGGCGTTACACCCATTACATGTAT
>MQRK01215822.1:28648-39927 GCA_001938485.1 Girardia tigrina
CTTCTAAGAACAAGGATTGGTACCGCAGCGGGATCGCACAACTTGCCCATAGATGGGTTCAAGCTATAGATTCAAATGGCCTTTACTTTGAAACTTAAATGTTTTTATTTGTTGTAAAATTATGTTTAAATTTTTAATAAAAAATACGCAAGACTTTTGGTTCACCGTAATATAATCATTCATTTTTTTTGAAGTAATAATAACTTTTTGAAGTTATTTTAGTTTTTGCAACTTCGACTTCTGATGTAATTGCCTACAACTTCCAATGAACCGCATTCTATGTCTCTAAATCTGAACAAATATTTGGTCTTATAATCTGAGTTTATTTTAATTATGTCGAACTTATTTTCCAAATTGTTGAAAAATGAAGAAATAGCGACTAATCTGAGAAACACAAAAAAATATTTATTTTTAACCATAATGGAAAGTATTAATACTTGATAAAAAAGAAGAGTATTTTCTTTTGTTATTTGGACAACTTTCACAGAAAAAAGAGATGCTAAATTATCACCTATGAGAAGAACTGGCCCTTCAAGTTTAGCTTCTCTGACCTGACGAACAAATACTTATAACTTCTCAAAAACTCTTCAAATATCTCCATGTCGAACCAGTCTGACTGACTCACGTTGTACAATGTTCCAATGGGTCCTCCACGCGTCCAACCTGTGTATAGGTTTTGCGCTTTGTAAACACATACGGAAGTACCTGGACTCCACTAGCACTTCGGCAGAACATTAAGGAGAAGTTAACTATCCTGTGTTCTTTGACAACCTCGACGCTTTTTGTTCCTTTTGGTACGATTTCTGTTTTTGATCCCGGGTTGTCGTTAAATGCAGTCTCGTCAAAATTAAACATGTTTTGTGGAATTTCGTCAATCTTTGCTTCAGACATTTCATCAAAAAACGAATTTATGTCTTCTTCAACACAGACGATTTTTTACAAATATTTAAGATTGAAAAAAATTACAATAATTTCAAATTTGATTAATAAAATTGAAATTTCTTTTTCTTAAATCAGATTTAACCAAATTTAATAATTGCTTGTTTTTTTAATATAAATCTAAAAGGGACACGGAAAAATATTTTTCAACACTAACCGTCATAAAATTCATTACATAACCAAATTTAAACATGCAATTCTAAATCAAATCATTGTCTGATTAAAATCATTGTCGATTAAAATAATTCCAGTTAAACAATCAAGAACGTCATTAATTGTGTGACGATTTTTTTGGATTTTAGATAGTTTCAACAAACTAATCCGATTGTTTTTTAATAAATAAATAACATTGATGCTTTATTGAACCTTTTTGTTTCGATTTCTGTTCGAGTTTTGATATTTTATTACTTGATTTCTTTTATTGATAACTCTTGGAATAATTTGTTGATATTCATTTGTTTGTTTTCGATTGGGCCAGTTGATGAAATAATTTGATAACCCCCTTTTTACGATCAAACATTACTCACAAAACATATCATCAATGTAAATATTTCTTCAAGAATAAATATTTTCTTTGAGGCCAACACACGTTCTTGAACTTTTGTCAAAATAATTTGGGTCAACACCAAACCGGAACCAAGCCTTGTTAAATTATATACCACTCCCACTTAATTTACCTTCTGATATTTCCATAGAATCTCTTAGCCATGTAACCATAAAAAATTCCAAAGATCAAACGCTTGTATATTTTTAGATTTATTCTCATGGTTTTGCATCTGAAGAATTCAAGTCCATCATTTAGGATGAAATATAAGGATTCAACTAACGAAAATTGAGTAAAGATTTACATTATTTTTTTCTGCTTCTAAACTACAGCTATCAGTGGAAATAAACCTTTTCTCGATTGGTTGTCACTTCTCACCAGCCATCCTTTCACTTTCCAGTAATTAATTTTATCCCTAAATCTCCCCTTTACTTCTGGATCCTTGATTAAAGAAGACTCCTTTCGATATACCAGCTTAGGTTCTTCGAGACTGCTTTTCCATCCCTCTGTCCAGTTTCCATGACTGAATTTTGAGCTAAAATATGAATCTTCAATAAATATTTCTTCCAAACCTTCAGTCTCGCAGTCGTTTCTGCAGGATACGTGCTTCTAAAATTCTGACTTATTTCAGATTTCTATTACAGATATTTCCATTTTTATCTTCAAGAAGCGCACCTAATTACTCTATTGAGTCAATTCCTAAAATTTCGTAAATATTATTAAAAATATACAGAACAATCATGATCGAGATTTCGATTTTCAATTTTTCTTCCATTTCTATTATCATAGCTCCTCCTATTTCAATTGACCTCTAAATTTCTATTTCCTTGTAAACTACATCCAATAGGCCTAAAAATCACCTATAAACTAAAAATTGACCTATAAACAAAGTTTTGTCCTTAAAAAAATGAACAAAAAATAATTCAAAGTTTCATTGATATTTCACAGGATCGGTTGTAATCTTTTTATATTCATTTCGTAGATACTTACTTTGTACACTACGCTTCATTCGAATGGGTACTAAATCGGACCACAATGTAACTGCAAACACCGTTTGAGAAGGTAATTGATTCGCTCGGTTCGTCGACACGCGCCTCATACGTGCAGTTGGTGCGGTCGTGGAAATCCGTCATGCGTTACCGAATTATATGAGGCAATGGCGCAAGTGATCCAACCGATTGATGCAGCTATCGCACAGTATGGTTCGAGTTAGTATCCATTCGAACATGAGAATTATTTTTAGTTATTTCACAGCAAACAACACATAGTCGAAAAATGTATTTAATGTGTGAAATTCAAAATTATGTACATATCATAATTATTATGAGTTCAGTTAAACAACAAAAAAATATTGATGGTTTTCATAGCATGACACGAGTCTTAAAGTTAATATATTTTTTTCCACTACATGCAATCAGGAAAATCTGATGCCATTTTCGAGTAAAGAATACGTCTAAGTCTGGATGCTTACAGAAATAGAATATTTGATATTTCAACCGTTTAAAGTTGAGATGTCACATAACTTAAACTTTCATCCTCAGTTTAATTTTAATCAAAAGTCAGCTCTAAAAAATTACAAATTATAAATTAAAAATTACTAAATTTCTTGAATAGTGGAAAAATTGATAGATCAAACGGAACAGAAATTATGAAGCCAGCTCTAGTCATGGAATATTCGCAAAAAATGGGAGCTGTTGATGAAACTGACATGCAGATATCATTCTCTGCTTCAATTAGGAAAACTTTGAAGTGGTATAAAAAGTTATTCTTTCATATGATGGATATGGCGATATTCAATTCTTATATAGCATACAGAATGAAGCAGAATGCTAAAGACTTACAGCTTGCTCAGTTCAAATTGCTTTTCGTTAGAGAAATACTTCAGAGATATGGTCCTTCAGAGAGAAATAGAGTTGATAGACCTCCTAATGCTCCTACACCTTTGAGATTAGTTGCTCGTCACTTTCCTGACAATGTTCCGCAAGATCCAAAGAGTAGAGAACGAAGTAGAAGAAATTGTATTGTTTGTAGTGCGAAACAAGTTCGACAACGAAGTTATTTCATGTGCCTTGACTGTATTGTGCCATTATGCGTACCAAATCGTTTACGAATTTACCACACTTAGCTTCATTTTGATGTAGATGAGTGATAAAAACCAATTCTACTCAGTAAAATATAATAATACTGCCATATTCATTAAAAACTCTTGTTTGTAGCTCAAAAAACTCATTTTTGTAACTCTTGTGTAATAAATATTTCTGTCTTTTTTCAATTTTTTTCATGCTGAATTACCTTGGTTATGTATAAAACTTCAGTAAAATCAACATATCTCCAAAAGAAATTCGGTGGTCAACTGATTATTGAAAAAAAATGAAATTCAAAATAAAAAAAATGTAAGTTAAATTAAAAATAATCAAGTATTTTTGATTTTTTTATAAATTTATTTAAAATAAAATGTTAAAAATAATTTTATTGAGTTTAATCTATGGGTTACATTTTTTACTAAATTAATTTCTGATCACTTTTTTGTTTATTAATAGATCAATTTTCTTTTAACTTTAATATCAATCTTTAGAGGGTATATGGAGGTGAAAATAACTAATTCTGATAAGTGGTTGGTTTATAGATCATTAACTATACATGGCTTTAATCATCACCTTGATAACTTCATTTTATTCTTTATGGACTCCATTCCTAGTGTATATACTGAAGATATTGTATCATATCAAAATGAAAGAAACAAACGAGCAATTGAATGATAATAATCAAGAAAACGAAGATAGCCAAGTATTTAATAGAATTCAGATTTTAGCAAAAATTGGGTCCTTTTTAATTTAAAGTAATTTTACGGTCAATATTTGTAATTTCGTAAATTTTAAATTAAACTTCTTATTTTAATTTATGGGTTCATTTTTAGTAGTGTAATTTTTGATTCTTGTTTTTAATAAGTTTTTAATAATTTTGAGTTTTTTAATACTTTAAATATTTAATAAATACATTTCAAGTCAAAATGTTTAGGCAAAATTTATATAATTCAATAGCAATTTTAATAATTGAAATCTTTAACTGATACTTTCATAATTTTATAATTATTTTAAAACTTTAAAATAAGAAAAATTTTGGTAATATTAAAAAGTATTATATGCAAATAAATTGAAAAAATTTTGAAAAATAAATTAATATTTTAAAAAAATTGTTTGTTTATTAGAATTTATTACATTATTATTGTTTAATTATTATTGTTTATTATTTTGAACTAAATCACATTTTTAACAAAAATGACGTATTCACAACAGAATGCCAAACGTTTGACGTTTAATTAATTACTTCCAATTTTCCAGAAAAAATGAAGATATTTTTCAAGTTTATTTAATATTTATTTATTTCTATTATTGTTTTTTTATGTTCTTGAACTTCATATCAGTTCGTACTTATTTTTTTTTGTTATATATATAATATTTTAAAAATAAATGATATTAAAATGTTGTTTTTCGAATACGCTTGCACTTGTAATACAATAATAATTAATCAAAATATTTCAAATATGTATAAATCTTCTCCGGATGCCACTGCGGGTTCTGTTGGATTGAACGGTTCTCTCGTCCAATTTTCTTGTTGAAGTTAATATCGCCTTCTTTTGTTACATTTCGATCAATGTCCATCCGAAATCGTTAACGATGGACTGACTGGTGTCATCAATGTCATAATTTTGAATTAAAAAAAAACGTCAATTTTTCTTGAAATGTCTTGATGACTGCAATAACATATTACTTTCAACCTTTAAGTGAATGCCATCGGGTCGAGTTGTGACGGCCGACACTGATCAAATTCACGCGAGGTTCACCGACGGGAAAGAACAGCCGACCGCTTCGCTGTTGCTTGTGATGCCCACATGTCGAGTGCCCACCGGTCGACGAGTCTCTTCGGATCGGTATTGTGGCCGATGTTTAGCACCGACGTTATGCACCGCCGAATGTGTGCGGTGCATGAAACCGTATGCGGTCTTTGTATATTTTTAACAAATAAACCCATGATAAAGACAATTAAATTCGGTCAAAAGATTTGCTCATTCAAAGATTTTATTCATTCAAAAATTATTTACATATTTTTGTTTACTTGTTAATTAATTAAACAATTGTTAATTAATTTTCAGTTTTAATTTTTTTTTCAAATTGTTTTTTTTTTCACTTGATTGTTCGGAGTACCACAAATCTGTTAACACAATTTGTCGTTTTTTGGTGACTTTCATAAGAGCAGCATCATTTAACATTTGCATAATCAAAGATTTTTAATTTCAATTTAGGTTTTAAATTCTTTAAATTAGCCTTATGTACAAAACACTTTAATTTAAATAATGTATCTGTACATAAGTGGGTAGTATTTGAATCACATAAAATAAATTTTAATAAAAAGTACATCGTCTCATTCAACCACAATTTACTCTGCATCATAAGTAATATGAAAATATAAGTAATATGATTATTGTAGGTGTTACTCTATAGAACCTTGTAGTCCGCGGCACCATTCAGGTTAATTGTATCTCAAACCACTTTTTAGTGTGGAGCTTGTTCCACTCCATGTTGTATGTCTGTGTGCCCTGGTTGACGTTCAGTGTTGCCATCCCGACATGTTCGATAGCGGAAGTGTCGACATCTCGAGTGAACGCATGAACATTGACGAAGCGGCCCTCTATCTCTTCTGAATGTCAGATGACGTTAACAATATGGACCATCAAGTTCGTTTCGGCATAAAATTCATTCGGAGCTATGATTATTGCAATGCATAACACTCAACTTAAAAATGAAAATACGACAAACATGGAGTTAAATTAAAAAACCTTTCAATTTAAACAACTAAATTACAGTGTTATTTCAAAATATAAAACTTTTGTTTTACGATATATAAAACTTTTGATCATAAAATATCTAACTTTTTTGCTACAAAAGCCTAATAAAATATTTATAAGAATACAAATTATTGTGTGTAAATCTTTATATGTAATATGCATTCCGATATTTATAGTAAAAAAAGTTAAATATTTTGACAAATATTTCAAAGCTTTTTTATTTGACTCATTCACTTTTCAAAGAAGAGATTGTGACAAACTACTGAAATCGGCACAATGTAACTTGGTACACTATATTAAAAATAATAACTTGGCACAATTATATTCGGTACATTATTAAAAATACTTTATTTTTTAATATTGTACATGATAAATATTTATACAATATAAATGTTGAAAAGCTTAAATAGTGATAAAGAAGGCATACATTTATATAAAATATTGAAAAGACGAAATGTAAAATAAATAAATATGTTATATTAGGAGTATAAATTTCAAAGGATTTTCGAAAACCTATAATTTGGTGTTATAATGACAATTTTTTTTACCCTAAACCAAAACTGCTTCTTTGGTCAAAAATTTACAAGAAAAACTAAAGCTGGCGAGAATAGTCTATGCGAGCGCCACTGGAGCATCAGAACCGAAACATATGGCTTATATGGTTAGATTAGGTTTATGGGGTCCTGGGAAACGGTTTTCCAACTTTAAAGAGTTTGAAACAACTTTAACGTCTCTTGGAGTCGGAGCTATGGAACTAATAGCTGTGGAGATGAAGACTAAAGGAATTTATTTAGCAAGACAATTAAGTTTTCATGGAGTAAAATTTGAAATAAAAGAAATTAAAATCGAAAATTCATTTATAAATGGTCATAAATTCAAAGACGTTTACAATAAATGTGTGGAAATATGGAATGGAATTTATAAAGACTTCCAAGAGGCTTTTGAACGAAATAAGAGTTGGATCCCAGAAGACAACACGTTTGAAGCTCAGTTCTAGTCGGCTCATCAGAGATTTTTCAAGTACCTTTGCATTGCTGGAAAGGTTGATGAATGTGTAAAAATTTGCAAGAAGCAAGTGAACGATAACAATAAATCTGTTGTAATTGGTCTTCAGACCACAGGAGAAGCGCATATCAATGATATGCTCGAAGAGATTAACAGCAATCTCACTGATTTTGTATCAAATACTAAAGGGGTAATAAAGAATCTGATTTATATAAAATATTGAAAAGACGAAATGTAAAATAAATAAATATGTTATATTAGGAGTTTAAATTTCAAAGGATTTTCGAAAACCTATAATTTGGTGTTATAATGACAATTTTTTTTACCCTAAATATTACCTTATCTAAAAGTATTCTGATTGGAATGAAAATGAATTTATAGTTACATAAAAAATTCTTACCCCTCTCCTGCATTCAATGTAAGGATGTAAAAAAACCTTTTTTTCATTTAAAATACAAACAAAAAACAGCCTTTGTTATATATTTTTTCAGAAAATAGCTGATTCTTCCATATTGAAAATATGTAAATAAAAATTTTCAAGATTTTATATTATAATTACAAATTAAGAGATCATACGATGGTTAAAATAAACGTAAGTCAATTTTCCACACGTTCACCCGTGAGTCTGTTTCGACTCGAAGTATGCACGTTGCCCATTGCAGACCAACAACGTTCACTGACTGCTGAACTTGCGGGTACATTTAAAACAGTCACGGATAATTTTTGTCATTTTTCAGATCATCGGCCATAGGTTTTCCACCATGTCACAGAATCAATAAGTGTAGCATCTTCCCAAATTTCAGGTGTAGAAAAGACAACTACCTGTGCTTTGTATGTCAGCGTTTGCGACCATTGATTTCTTTGAGGAAAAAAGGCTTAGACGTGGCTAAAACAAAGTTAACGATAGAGTCGCCTTTAATATTGCTCCATCCATCGGGGATGAGAGTAATATTTTCGCAATTTGAAATAAATGTGTCCACTTACTGCTTTACATTCTCATAACAGGTGTTCAGCAGTGGAGTGGACAGATAATATCTTGTCGGAATGTGATTTTTGAATGAAGGTTTCAATCAAGTTTATAAAGTCTCGACATTCCAGTAAGACGAAAGGCAAATTATCGGAATAGATCCACATTGCCAAAACTGTCTTTGACTTTTGCCCTTCTGTCATTAAATCAACAAATTTGAGAATTGGCAACGACGAAAGATTAGATTTTGTAATCACATTATCTCTAGAGAATGTATGAAAAGGTGAAACATTGAAATATTGATTTCCGACAGCTTTGAGACGATATAGTAGAAGCGCCCTCTTGAATGAATTCTGAAGATAATTGTGCCTGATATTCAATGACTGTGTAGCATTGTTTTCATTTTTTTCAACAACGTCAATTGAATGACAATTGTTCACATGTTCTTTAAGTCTAGTGGTGCTAGACGCAGTGAGGCACTTATTGCAATTTTTGCAACTTTACGCCGTAGTTTTTTTCTCTTTATTATCGGATTGTACTACAAAACTTGACAAAACAGATAAAGGTTTGTTGCGAGTCATAGAAAACCTAAAAACATTTAAAAATTAATTAAAATAATAGTACAAGTACTTCAATGTATTCTATTTGCTTGTCTAAAATTAAAATATTTAAAACAAAAATTGACTTTTTAAAACAAAATATGTTTTTCATGATGTTTTTTTCGTTTTTTCCATCCATAACTCCGTGTAACAAAACGTAACCAAGTTTATGACCCTTCCCCCTGCTTTTGCGTTACATATTAAGCGAACAAACCCATAATGCTCAGATATGGGTGTGGATATCTGTGATGTGGGGAAACCAGGAGCGATCGACATTATAAAATTTTCCTTGATTTGATGGCGTTCGGAAATTCAATGGGCCGCCATCAAACCATCAGTGCTGTCGGTTATTGATCTTTCAATTTCCGTTTCCGTTTATCAGTTCTTCGCTTCGACTCATTTCGCGCTTTCGGAAAATTCGGAAAATTGAATAGAAAATGAACGCATATTAGCGAGTTAAAATCCGTTAATTATCTGAAGATTAAAATTCGGAAATCTCCTGCAAATTAATTTTATTATGCGACCATACGTTTAGTACTTTTGTTTGAGTAAAGGGCATATATAAACAAACTGAAAAGACGGCCAGCGCCCCATAATTGCGCGGGAAGACATCGGACTGGAATACTAATTGGCCGACTTGATGGGCAGTGGTGACTGTAGTGACCCAGTCAATTATTATATATAATTATTATATATAATTATATATAGTAAATTGTATATATATATATATATAATTATATAAATAAAAACAATCGATAAAAAAATCATTAATATTACTGTTTACAATTATACTATATTGCCTGCGGGATGTTTTCCTGTAAAACCGGTTCGTAAAGGAGTTTTCTGCAAACCAATTTATCAATATTCTCCCTGAGACTGCTCCTCTTCATATAATCTATTTTCCTCAAAATCTCATTGTGGAACCAAATGATTCTCTGACGTTTCCATCGACATTGTTACAACAGAAGATCATTCATTTGAAACTTTTGAACAATAAACACTAATCGATATCGAGATTTATCCATGCCTTTCTCTCGTATGTGATTTTTTTGTTATATAAGTTTATTTATATTGTGTAAAAATAAAAGTTCTATACATATTTATCTTTATTTTTTTGTTACGTTAAAGGAGTTCACTGAAACACGTTTTCAGTTAGCTGATTTACAGTTACCACTCGAATCGCTCCATCACCGGTATGCAAGTTTCCGTCAATTGGATCCCCGACCGATAGACCGCGACTCCCTTTTCCATGGTTCCGATACAGCTCCCGTCGAATTTGCTCGAAGGACCTGATGATCTCCTTGTAGAATAATATTTTATCACAATGCTAGTTCGTGAAAACCGAGAAAATTGGCATATTCAATTAAAAGAAGTCAAGAAGTCTCAAAAAGAGTATGAAAGAGGGCAAAAACCGTCTAAAATATAAAAGTAATTATATTAAACTAAAAATGAGGTCTAAATATTCAAAAATAAAAAGTAATTAAAATAGTTTTTGTCAAAAATTCTAAACATAGTAACAGTTTAGAGAACTTTTAATTTCATAAAATCTGATAAGATTCGATTTTTGTGAAAATCACGGAACTTTGTTCAAAAACATTACACATTTCAACCGCTTCCGTAATACTGTTGTCTGGATCGGGTTCCTTAACGATTGGTTGACCAGCACCTTAATTGTACAACCGTCATCCATAAGTGAGGGTGGGCAGTCCATCCCTGCTTCTGTTGATGGAATGGGCCCATCCCGTCACTTGCTGTTTTTTTCTCATCGGGAGACGGAACCTTGGCCTTTTTCCCTGCCTTACCAACCGTCACAAATCCGTCATCATCAACGACGTCAACCATCTCAATCTTTTTCTTGACTGGAGCCGTTTTTTGCTCGACAACAGCTTTGTGAGTTGTTTTGCTGGCCGGTCCCGCTTTCCTAGTACCAGTTGCTGGTGTTGCCAGAGTAATATCTGTTTTAGTCAACAAGGGTGTAGCATTTTTCTGTAAACCCCCTCCTGAGCTAGGAGTCATTGGCAAGATGCTATGCATCATTGCAACAACTCATGGAGGGAATTTTTCGGCTCTTTCTTCATCCATCACTCTCGGCACACCTCTCGGGACAAATGTCTTTTCCTCTTCCGGATTCTCTTCAGATGTGACATGAGTCACCTCTGGAGATTTCATGCAGTTTAAAACGGGTCTCGGGAGTCCTCAACTGAACGAAACCGGAGATTTGTCTTCTTCCGAATCTGACTCATCGCTTACTTCGATCGTCCTAAAGAGTGGCTCCATTTGTGATGATCTCTGAGATGAGTTCATCATTTCCGAGGCGCTATGTTGTTTCTCCTTTGTTGCAATTTGTTGATATCTTACTTCCATATCACCGATCATGCT
>MQRK01215825.1:3216-19906 GCA_001938485.1 Girardia tigrina
TCTCTTTAACCGATTTTATTCTCTTTAAGCAAGTTCTCTATAAGCGAAATCTACTGTATATATATATATATATATATATATATATATCGTAGTGCTGGGATTATCGGTCCCGCTGGTTTAAGAATGTAAATCAATAAAAAAATTACTTAAACCGCATTTCGAACTGTAAAAAATTACTTTAGTTTTCATAATTATAAAATAATGTGTAACAAATTTGAATTAACAAATATATTTTGTTCGGTAATGTATCTTATGATGTGTTGTTTATTTTGAATTACAAATTGAAACTTCGTGCATCAACCGCGGAATCACACCGCTCAACAGAAATCCAAACCGGTCAGACTGAACCCGGTGCTGCCACACTGCATCAGCGGTGTACAACGGGTCGACTTGACTTAACTAATCGGATCGACAGACATCAGGTGAACTAGACGACGGTACCCTTAGTCATACGGTGGACGACACGAAACGAGGAACCGCCATGAATTTGGTCACGGCCCCGACACGCATCGATGTGTCGACCAATGGTCACTGGACTCGATTGGTGCTCGGCTTTCGTCGAATCGACACGGCAATCTCTCCAGGGAGCGATTCCCGGTACGTTGAAGAGATGCTGGTTGCCACATACATATTAATGGAGGTACCTGCTAACCATTTAGAAAATCTGATACTATGTATTTAACTTATTCTTGATGATCTGAAGTAGATAGAACTTGAAAAGACTAGTAGATGAGAGATCAGATGTCCTTCAACCACTTTCACTAAAGATATTTGTTCATATTTTGAAATACTGAAATCCTATTTGCAAGGTTTGATTTTTTTAGAAAAATCGATACTGACCTTCACCTTGGTTGGAGAAGGTTTGTTGAACGTTTGATTATATTTGGTCATACCGTCTTCAAATGCATATCAAACATATAAACTGACATTCTTCTTTATATAGAAGATTTATTGAAGTCTTTTGTAAGTGTAGCCCAAGGAGGTATGACAGTGACGAGTTGCCACTTGATTGAAGTCGCAATAGCTTTCAAAAAACACTCTGTCTGGCTCGTGATAGGTAGTTCTTCGCTCTTGCTCGAACATAGTTGATATGCCGTGACTGGGAGGGAATTCTTGTCCAAAATCGCGTGGGGTAGCTCCTGTACGGATACAAACAACAGGATGCCACTCAAAGAGACAAACTCACCAATAAATGATGATTCTTGATCAAATAATACCGGGCGGCCATCTTACCCGTCACTCGCCGTAAGAGACTCGAACGAATACATAACAATTATTTAAATTTTCACCAAGACAATGAAATCAATGAAAACTAAGTGGATCCAATAATTTATTAGAGTAACACACTTTTTAGGATACAAAAATCGTGCAAAGCTTTTTTCTTGTAATATTAAAACAACATATATTTCTAATTTCGATTTATTTTCTTTTTAATTTCTGTAATTTTTATTTGAAGATTTTTATAATTTCGGAATTACTTCGCAATTATACTTATCATTTCTTTTTTTTATTTAGAATTGTTGACTATGAATTTACAATATCAATAAAAAGGATTTTTTTATTATTAAGAATTATTGATTCAGAATTCACTACATCTTTCAAAAATATTTTCAAAATTATTGTCAAATTAAGAACAAATTAAGAATAAATTTGATATATTTGTAAATGATTTTGATTACTTTTAAATGATGCTATTAATTTCCATAAAAATAAATTATTAAATAATAAAAATTCATAATAATAATTGTTTTCATAATTTTTCATATTTATTACTAATTTTGATACATAAAATATTAAACAATATTTAATTAATCTAAGCATTATTGTAAAAATAATTAAAAGTAGAACGATTATCACTTTTTATTTGATTGATTTTATTTTTTAAATTCTAAAATATTTCCTTCAAAATTAATTTTATAAAAATTATTTTATAATTTTAATTCTTTACTTTTGAGATTTTGTAAAAAAACAGCCGCATTTTGTAAAAAGGTCTACTCCTATCTTGTTTCATGACTATGCAAAATCACATACTGCACTTAAGACCGTGACAAAACTACATGAACTTGATTGAGAACTTCTGCATCATCTTCTATACTCATCACACCTAGCCGCAACTGACTACCATTTTTTCATCAAATTGAACAACTTTAAATAGGAAAAAATTCAATTCTGAAGATGCCTTAAAATAGCCTCAACAAGCTTTCGATCATATGGCACAAGTGTGTTGATAACATGCATACTTTGATAAATGACACAAATATTTGTATTGGTAAATTATCAATAAACTTTGACTTTAGTTCTACAGATTTTTTACTTGACGACCTAATATAAACAAGTGATATGTATAACTAAAATATTTATAACTATTCTGAAATATAAGCTAATTTACAACTCTATTTCTAAAATATTTCCTCGCAAAAAATAATTATCAATTACTTTTCGATTGAATATTCAACCCCAGAGTCTGTTTCAATAGATTCATTACTATCCTCTTCATCTGAATCAAATGCGGCTTCTTTTTTCTTACTAGTACCATCACTTGATGTATCAGAAAATACTGAAATAAATTTTAGAAATTTAATTTTTATAAATCAATGGCTTAAGAAATTCAGTTTTAAAATTAAAGAGTCAATTACAAAAATAATTTGTCTCCGTAAGAGTCATTGACATTGTATAATCATACAACAAATGGTCAGAATATTCAAAGACTTAGATTTTTTAGAAGCGCATCTGCGCTCATTTTTTGCTTCCATATGAATTAATCAAAAAATAATTGATCAGTTTCGAGGTAAAAAATGGCAGTTTCCCATAGTGGCCAATTATTTTTTTTGATCAATTCATATGGAGGCTAAAAATCAGCGCAGATGCGCATATTTTCGGAAAATCTCGGCACGAGATTATCTTTAGGCAATTTCTCTCATGTAATTATCACGGAACCCTTTATTAATAGAAATGCCAGTTTATATTTTAAAATAATATAGATTTTTTATAATTATTCATCGTTACAGTTCAATTGACGTTTTAGAGCAATTCAATGCTCTATATGCATTGCTCCTTTAAAAGAAAGAACAAATCCATCAGAATGAAGAAATGTAAAGAATTTTTCTAGGCTTTTACAAGTAGAGTAAACCTAAAACAAAAAACTAAATAATTGAAATATTGGGTGTACAACTAATTAATTTCGTATTTTTTTGTTAAAAAAACCATTTATTTAAGTATAAAAGTGAAAAAAATACGAAATTAATTAGTTGTACACCTAATATATTTTTTAATAGCAATTTTTTTTATTTTAAAAAATATCTACTCAGTCTACATTACAAGAAATGTGTTACTCTTTGAACCTAATTCATTAATAAAAAGATGCCATTTTAAATGATTTTTTTTATTAACGCAATATATTTCAACGGAATATCCGTCATCATCAGGCGATTCTGATTCTAGCTGTTAAGCTTATAAATGTTAAAATAATGATAACACAATCAATTACATAATTACCAATAATCCATTACTTAATGCCCAATCAAGTGACTCATCAACTTTGCTAAAAGTTTTTTGCGCGAAATAGAATACACGTAAGGATGTGGTCAATCTGGATGCCCGCATCGAGATGGATCTGACGGAGCAGCGTGTGGTGGGGATGGAGATCTTGAGATGGACACATCCCTAACTACTTAATTTCGCAGAATCTGTTACGCTTCACGCGTTTGAGAAACCCCTTTACGTTGATAACAGGGATCACAGCCGGATCGTAGGGGAGAGTGATGATCACAGAGTGGCCGGTTGCAGCGCCACTGCGCCGGGTTAGTATCGAACGCATTGAGTGTGGCGGAATGCGGGAGGAACGTGGCCGCACCGGCTCAGGAGCTGCGAGTGAGCGGCCGATTTGATTCAGCAACGCCGATATATCTTGAATATAACATGTGACGAATAATGAAGAGAAACTTATTTTTACAAACAAAACATGTATTTTTTATTACATGTACACATTTTTACAGTTTTTCGAATTTTAGACTTTTTCATTTTGTTTTTTTATTATCATAATTAATTTTTTTATTAAAATGTTTTTTTTCTGTTTTTGTTGACGGGCACTACACAACGCTTTCTCCGAAAAACATTGGGAAGCCGACGAAAACGACCGAAAACCGTGCTGGTTGACCGACGGTTAAATCAGGACCGAATTCGAAACAATAAATAATAATAATTACAATTTAAAAATTAAAACAGAAACTTTCAAAGACGAAAATTTAGCTCACTCGTCATACATCACGTGTCATTTGCTAGTAATCTTATATTTTTTGAAGAATTCCGTTTAACAAAATATTCAAAAGATTTAGCAGATATAAAAAGACAAAAAAAAACAATAAAAAACAAAAAATTCCGAAATCATTTGTTTTAATTTATTATTCACACTTTAAATTTATATTTATAAATTACATGTCTCGAGCTAAAAAAATCCAGAGAAGTTCAAAGTAGGATTGAAGACAAAGAATTTTTCAGGCACATCGTAAAACTTTTTCCAAAACAATATGAACAGTTTAAAGAACGGAAATCGTTCTTAAAGAATTTTTTTGAGTTAAAATTCATTCATTTCACTAAATTTATCAATCAAACATTATTAGGAAAATAAGGAAATGATAAAAAGTTGGATGTTATTTTATTGATTTCCAATTCAAACGCTGTATCGCTAAAACACATTTGAAATTCCATGTCAAATCAACTTTTAAATAATTCGTTACATGATATATCAACGAAATTCTCAATAACGATTTTTCATTTCAATAACTAACATATTTTTCGAAGATTTTTATATAAGCTTCACCTGTCTGTTTGTCTGGTACAAATCTTGTAATTTATTTTACAACCACTTTCCAATGCATAATTATGCTGAAACTTTGAATACTTGCTCATTTTCAATGACAATACATGAATCAATTTACAGATCTTTTTAGTGCACGTATAAAATTGTTTTTTTTTTCTATAAAAATATATTTTTATACAATCGTTGTTCGAATTCGAAAATTTTTAAACTTGAATTTTGACAACTCATTACTTTTATACAAATTTTCAAAAAAGACTTTTAATCAGTAATCGAAGGATTTCGGTTATTTTTTTTAAATTTGATTTCCGGTCTTGATGAAAAAACTTCTTAGAAAATATAATACATGTACATGTTCTGATAAATGATATTTAATGACATTTGATTATCCGAATTCTTTTTTGATTTATTTGTATTTGATATTGAATGAGAAGAATTTATTTTTTTGGTTTCATATTTTGTTTTACGATCTTTGTTAACGATTAGTCTTTTTTTCTTTCAATATTTCGTTCGCGTTGCAAATGTTCAGTCAATCCAATAATTTTTGGCTCGAGCTACTTTTAATTAATTAAGAAATTTTGTACCAAAATATTTAATTGTTAGATAAAAATATAAGTTTTCATAAATCTTTGATAAAAATATTTTTATACCTTGTTGTCTATCAATGAACCGGAAACTTCTGCGATGAATATTGGGAGCGGACGAATTATTGGTCGTTTTAGGAGCGTCAAATTTTGTAAAAACCGACTCACGAAATAACCGATTTCTCAAAATGTCATTAACTTTGGAATCACTTTCTTTCTCCTTACCGGGCAAATGAAAGGCAGTTGCTATATTGTCTAATGTTATAAATTTCTTTGGCTTTCGTTGCTGATCTTTGAGTTTCATCAGGTTTACCTAACAATGTAATAACTAGTTTCTGTTATCAAACAACTGAAATTGCTATTATAAATTTTAAGATTTCATTAAAAAACAGAGTTTTGTGATACAATTAAAATTCATGATATTAAGGACCCAAGAATGATTTTCATAAGATTTATTGTTATGAAAAAATCAGTTATTAGTTTTTGAATGTACATTTCAAAATTTTTCGCAACAACCAATATTTAAGAAAACTATCTTTTATCAAATTCATAGAAATTAAAGAAATTAATTTAATTTTAAAACAGTTTCCAAAAATACTACTTGTTTGGGAGAGTTCGCATTTTAATTCACATCATACAAGCATACATTTACATTCGAGATTTCATTCAAGTATTTATAATTTCAGACATACCTTACACATTATATTCCGTGTTCTGTAGTTATAAAATATTTAAATTACTGTTTCACTTAATTGCTTCCTGATAGTTCAGTTTTTAGGTTTGAAATAAAGTTTCAATAATATGATAATATAAGTTTAAAAAAACGTAAATTTTAATTATTACATTATTTAATTCTAAGTTTCCAAACGTCTTATTGTCCATGAAACCATACGATGGTAGTTTTGGAACAAACTTATTTAAAGGTGTATGATGTTTCTAAATTGAAATTGAAAAATATCAGTGTAATAACTAAAATATACATTGACTTCCAACTAAATGATTGTATTATATATTAACTACAAGCTATTCTACAAGATATATAAAAATAATTACACTGAGTAACAAATTTACACTTTGCGTCTGCTACCAGAGATAAAACACGTCATTCTTACAGTGGCTTGTAGTTAACTGCAATGAATTAACAGTTAACTGAAAATGTGTGCCAATGTAATTTACTTTATGAATTTTTATAAGATTTTAAAGTTCTATCCTTGAAATAAAAGTAAGATTTTTATTTATTATTTATTAAAATACATATTTCTTTACACCTTCACATTTATTCAATTAATCATATATATATATATATATAATTATTTGACATGTTTCGATGCTTACATACATAATCATCAGCAATATTTGGAAATTTAGTATTTTAATATTTTAATTGTTCTTAATATATGATTATATATTATACTTATGCGAGGGGAAAGTTCAAATGTCCCTTTCGAGGCTGTGCCAAGTCCACCAATACAGTCAAAGGGATGCTCAATTATGGTACCACAATTCATGATTGGTCGTAAATTAAATATAGTAAGTAAAGTAGTAATGGCAAAAAATTTTTAATTAAGTATTGAAATAACTTTATTTTGCCAATTCTGAATGTTAATTGATCGGTTGTAGTGTCTTATTAGTAGAGATTCACAAAACTGTCGTTCGTAATGTGAATCAAAACCCTTTTGTAGAACAGAAAACTCATCTTTTGAAATGGATGATGTTCTATCCTTACAACATAACCAATGATCAAGAACCTTACTCGATCTACTCATTTGTGAGTGCTCACTAATCCTGGTTTTGAGATGAAGATTTGTCACTCCGATGTGGGCCTCCCATCTCTTTCGAATGGTATTGAGCCACTAGGCTCTTTAGAGGGTCCACCCAAACTAAAGAGTGCTAGCTGCCCCCGATAGGCCTACGGGGACGGAATGCTTCAGTCTCCAAAATTTCTTGGGCTTCCCTGTTGCAAACGACCCATCATGAATTGTGGTACCATAATTGAGCATCCCTTTGACTGTATTGGTGGACTTGGTACAGCCACGAAAGGGACATTTGAACTTTCCCCTCGCATTTGAATCTGCGATCTTAAAAGACAAATGTGTATCTTCGGAATTAGACGTTTGCTCCACCACCGTTGAAATAGTCGGGGTGATTGTTGCTGACTGAATGTCAGTCGTTTGAATGAGTGTGGGTTCTTCGTCTCTGTCTGGATTGTCACTTTTCTGTTGAATTGCACTGATGATTCTGTCAGATGTTCATTGATATTCTCCTTCATCTCTATTCGATGATCTTTACGCAGATGCCTCGTGAACCATCCTTTCGTTTTGTATCCTTTACTGCATTTGGTACATTAAAACGGTTTTTCATCTTGTGGGAACTGAAGCGGAATGATAACTGTGGATACCTTGTGATCCCGCTTATGGATGTCTATTCAGCTCTTTTTGTTCGGCAAACTCCTTAAAGCAACCTTCTATCGTACTTTGAAAGAGTTTATCACTCTCATTGAGTAATTTCGACAGATCGGCTCTTGTTCTGTTCTGCATCCATTCTCTTATTAAGGAGTTGATGTATTGCTATCTTTCTATGGTGGGGTATTTGTGGACAATGTGGTGTATGAAGTCTTCATATGTTGCACTATCCCCAAAGAGCCACTGTATATACACTCTGAGGTATTCTGAGAGAGCTTGCTTCTCTCTCCCACTGATCTTCCTTCTCATTGACATTGTTGCTCTCCACACACACCTCACAATGTTTGGTGTCAGAGGCGTCCAACCTACTATGATAGGCCAGTCTTCTGCTTGCAATGATATCCATGGGGAGCGGGAGTTCAATTTCTATAGTATCCATCTGTATCCTCTCATTCTTCTGTACTTTCATGATTGTGCGAGTGCACAAATTGTGAAAGGCAGCCAGCTTCTTGATTGTTTTGTTCCCGAACTCTCACAACTGTAGTATACTACAGGAAGTATGCAAGAGTTGTCAATCTTCTTCTTGTTTTTAATGAGAGTTTGGAGCTTCTCAGAACCGGTTTGAGGTCCCTGGTCTTCCTGGTACTCTTTTGAATTCTTTCTCTTATCTCATTTTCAGCGGTTCCATTTGAGGAGATTGTGGAACCCAAATAGACGAATTTGGATACCCACTCAATACCAGTCCCAAGCTGGTGTCCGGCGGTGAGAACTTTGGTATCTCCGTTTAGCTTCATAACTTTGGTCTTATTGATATTGATCTTTAGTCCTAAATCTACAAATGAGTCATTCAGTAGATGTTTTCTATCCGATATACGAGTTTTGACATCCGTGAGAATTAAATTTATATACCAGATTAGATTGCAAACCACAAACAGTTTTCGATTTATTTGAGAGGAAACTTTAAACTTTGGATGTGACAGAGACTACTTTGGCACTACCTATTGTTCTAAAAATACTCAAATACTCAAATCGAACAACAATCCTTGGTTTGTTAAAAAAAAGCAATGAAAATTTGGAAAATGGCCTTGTGGCATCTTACAAAATTGCTGAACTTATAGCAAAAAATAGAAAGCCTCATAATATTTCTGAGAAGCTGATACTACCAGCTCTAAAACAAGTAATTTATACTGTTATGCATCTGGATCCAGGCAAAGTACTCCAGGTATTGCCTCACAGTGACACCTCTGTTCAAAGACGCATAGATGAAATGACTGATGACGTGAAAGTACAATAGCTAACAAAGTTGAAAAACACTAAATTCGCGATTCAATTGGATCGGTCTTTACTGCCTGACCACTCTGCTTTGCTTATGGCCTATGTTCGCTGTTTTGATGACTGCACCTTGCAGGAGGAACTTTTCTTCGGCCAGAGCCTCACCAGAGATACCAAAGGAGAGTCAATTTTCATGGCTCTCAAGTCATTCTTCGACAAAAACTGTATTCCCCTGATCAATATTGCGGCATGTTCTACAGACGGAGCAGTAGACTTGATTGGTCGATATAGAGGTTTTCTAGCGTTTTTAAAAATTGAAGTTCCAAATTTGTTTACAATCGATTGTCTTGCTCACAGGTATCATCTTGCAGCTTCAGCCCTTAGTCAGAAGGTTCATGAATCATTGCAGATTGTCATTCAGGTAGTTAACAAGATCAAGGAGAATACCAAGAATGATAGACTTTTTAAGCGTCTCTTCGATGAAAATGACGAAGAGTACAATCACCTCATATTGCATACTGAGGTACGTTGGCTGTCTTAAGGGAATTGTCTCGCGATTGGTTGAATTGTGTGATAGTATTCTCACATTCTTCTCATCTAATCGACCTGCAATATTTGTCGCAAAGCTGGAAAAAAAGAACGTCTTTTATCTTGTGTGGATCTTTCATAAACTCAATGAGCTGAATTTGAAACTTCAAGGGGGCAGATTACTCTCATCGATTGCAAAAAGTACATCCCCACATTCAATGAAAAACTGGATTTATATCACCAGAACATTTTACGTAAAGAGTTCTACCAGCTGCCTGAACTTGCTACAATTGGTGACACCATAATTGTATAGGTTATGGAATGTTATGAGGAACCTTTGTAATCATTAAAGGAAGATATGTCAGTACGTTTCAAAGGTTATTCTTTAGCTGAATTTTCTCTGATGGATGATACAACCATTTCTTGTCATTATAGATGATGTTGAAGTTGATTGTCTAGAAGAGCTCTTAGATTTTCATAATGATGATGTATCTCGACTGCATTTCAATAAAGGTGGCTATTTGCATCTGTGGAAAGGCAAGCAAATGTCGCAACATTACCCAATATTATCTGCTGCTTCTTATTTGGTAGAGTGCGGATTTAGCTGCGTCTTTAAATTACTTACGAAACAAAGAAACAATTTGGATATTGTTAGTCAAGGTGACCTGCGCATTTCTCTCACCAGTCTAAAGCACAATGTAGAAGAATTAACCCGCAAGCAAGGTTCACACTAATAAATTTCAATTAACATTAACTAATGTCTGAAATGTCTGTAATAATATGTGATGTGATGCCTGTAAGAATAAAGTTTTTATAAGTCTTTGATTCCAAGGATTTCAAAGGGGGCGCTGGAACATCGTAGGTTGAAAAAATATACGAATAGTAGGCGCTGTAGTTAAAAAAGTTGAAGGGCACTACTTATTAAGTGGGAGATATTAAAAATATATTAAATATATTAAAAATATATTAAAAAAATGAATCCTGATATTGAGGTTGCAACCACTTCTCACAAAAATATTTACCCAAAATTTATTGGACAAAAATTAAAATGATTATTATTTATTTAAAAAATATTAATTCAATTTATTTATTTAAAAATTGTATATAAAATTAATTAACTTATTTAAAATTTTACAATTATTTTAAATTAGAAATAAATTTAAACATTAAATATTTTCAGATAATAAGAATTAAAATATTAATCAGACATCTGGGTGGGAGAGACACATTTACAAATCAACATACAACATTCAAACAAAAAACATCAAACATTCAAATTATTCCTCATACTGTTGGGGTTCCGAAAAATATAAATTAAAATTTTAAAATCTGGTTGAAAAATGAAAAATAATTCTCTGATTAAAATTAATAATTTTTGATTATCATAATAGTTATTTAAATAAAATTAGTAGAATATTTGTAAATATTTTTAAAATTGTTTTAGCAAACTAATTTTCAAGGTTATTTAAAACTAGTGTATAAAAAATAATTAATTCAGTCATATTCTCAACAAAAATTACGGATAAATTATACTTGCAGATCCTATTAAAGCTTTAAACTTTATTATGATTTACGGTAATCTTTCTTCATTTAAATTTTTTGTTACTTGTCAAATCTAATATCCTGTAAATGAGAAACATTTGATCTTGATTTTCAGATATTGTTCGTTCTAAATTGATATTTGTTTGTGCTGGTTGAGTGTGCTTCAAAATATTGATTTATTGTTAAAGTTTTGATTTAAGCTTTGTGCTCAAGTTGTCATTTGCAAATAAAGTATATTAAAAGGATTTGTGTTTATTCTTCATATAATATTGTTGGAAGAAACCTTTTGTTCCTTTTTGGAGTCAGATTAGAAATTTAATTTAAACAAGGATAAAACCGAGTTTTAATTCAAATACCCAACAATACTCAGCAAATGCAAACGCACTTCTGTCTGCTATGGAAAACAGCTCCTTTTTCATATCATTACTTGTTGCCAAAGATATCGCCTCGTTACCTCTTCTACTAACCAAAGCCCTACCATCCAAATCTCAAGAAAAAGCAGCATACGCTGTTGATGCTAAAGAAGATTGGAGCACCCTTGATCGATCTCGTAAGCATAGTCAAGAAACATTTCACTAGTTGATAGACTTTGACAGTGTTTTATTTCAATTCCAAGTACTACTCAGGGCTGTGTGCATGAACTTTCTCAGCAGGACTTATCGTCAGAAGACTATTATAGAACGACTGTTTATAATTTATTTCTTGACAACGTTAGAAGACAACTTCGTAAAAGGCTCATTAATCAAGTTAAATATTTGAAGCTCTCACTCCTTTCCATTGCCTTAAGGCCACCGATACCAATTTTGAAGATCTCGGTCAATTATATGAATCAAATATATGAAAACACTATTTTACAGGACCACAATATCCTTAACGGTGTCAGTGTATATTTGTGTGAGTGATTATGTGTGTATGAACGAGTGTGAGTGTGGCTGAAAGTGTCGTGTTCATCATAATCCACCCCGAAATGAAATCCTGGTTACGTCCCTGCAACTACCATACTTGTAAAAACTCGATTTTTAAAGGAAATATTTTTTTCAAAATTCTTTTTCAAAATCTATGGGTAAAATTTTAATAGACAGCTTTCAGAAATAACACCCATAGTTTTTATGATAGAGCTGAATCGCCAAAAGTTTATCATTTAAGTTATGAACACACTTGTTTGGGCTATTGTGAAATCTTTTTCACTAACACTGTGTCTCAGGAGTCTATTCTGCCTTAGAAAGGTTTTGTAATTTTATGGTGCAACGTTTATTATAAATAAAATTTATTTAAAATAATCAATTATACAATTATTACTTTTGTAACTAGTGATAATGATAAACCACCTTCATATTCTATGTGAATATCACACCAGAATCCGTTAGTATCCAATTTTGGCCTTTCAATGTTGTTAATAATTGGCATGTTGTGTCCTATATCGACATTTTCTATAGCAATTTCTTCAATATATATCGGTAGCTAAGACAATAGTCATATATAATAAAACAAACATTAAATAAATAGCATTAATTATCTGCAAGTAATAATTACCGTGTTTCTTCCTATCCAGACCATCTCCCATATAGAAACCCGTTTTAATTTAATTAAATTTTGACAAATTTCAAATTTTTTTAAATATTAATTTTACAATGTTTTTAATTAAAAAAGCAGAATGTCCAACGGACTAAAAAGAAGCAGTTATGATATTAAAATTTTATAACTTTTTCTTTAATAATATTGAGGTACCAGGCAGTACCCCTTAAACGTACGGGGGAATTGTTGCTCTGAGAGATCGGTTGATCGACTTGACAGTATTTGTGCACCGGTCGAGTTCAACGGGTACCGGCTGATTTGTCATCGTGTGTCAGTTCCTTTTCCAATTGGCGGCAGTTCCCCGTTGCATGGTAAACCCCGGAGCGCTGGACTCAGTGACCGTCCGATGTCAGTCGGTCCAATCAGTGGGGACATTTCAATCAGTCATACGCCGTCGGTTCGTGCACGATACCACCGGATTCGGTTCAACCGGTTCCATTCGTGAAATTATTGTTTCCAAGTAAACAAACCTTGAATTGGGAGGTCCATGTCGGGCCACTCAAGACGAATATAAAAGTATTAAGTATCACATGTAATGGGTGTACACCACATTCATTGGTGAGACTTCACGTTACCTCTGTAAGGGAATCCAGGAACACAGTCGTAAAAGAAACATTGCAGGACATAGAAGACATTGTAAAGGAAATGTAAATTTAAAACACTTTATAATTCTGTGCACTTAATTTAAAAATTATTGAGAGAGAGTGATATGTGAAGATCTTTGGATCCTAAAATTAACGTTCAAACTGCATTCTCCTTAACGTTTTTGAGAGTTTTTAAATGATTTACTGATGATTTATTGATTACATAATCATTATTTGTACTATATAAGTAAATTTCGTTTGAAAAAGCCTTTTCTCTGACGATGACGGTTAAAGCATTAAAATTAATGAATTTTGATTGGCTTGGATTTTTTTTGATAATCTGCCAATTTTATTCCAATTTATTCATAAGTATTAAATTTATTTGTTGTATTCAAAATTGTGCCTGATCGACAGTTTATTAACACTCTATTTATTAATTGTTTTTGTTAATAAATTGCTGGAATTTGTTTTGAAATTAATTTAACAGAAGCACCACAAATATATATTTGTTTACGTGGGATTTTTAATGACTGATTTTAGAGATAATAATGTCATAACTAACGACCACACCGAAAATATTATGTAATAACACTTATATTTCAGGAGAGGAACTTAATGTTGGTGGAACTACCAAAGAAACCTCAAGAACTACGACCTTCAAAAAACAAGCTACAAGCTACGAAAATTCGATGGAGGAGACTCTCAAGATGCAGAAAGATGGCTGGGAGATATTTAAGAATGGCTGTCGCTAAATGATTGACCGCTGATAAATTCATTTGATTTTCTGCTTTTAGAAGAAGCCACAGAGTTATCGAAAGATTTCAAAACAGTTGCATTAACCCAGGATGAGACGCGATATTGTTTCCGTAAAAGATTCATGGATAAGAAATCAAATCTAAATAATTTTAAGGAGCTGGAAAATTTAAAACAAGATGTGAAAATGAGATTTTCTACTTTTGAAATTTGGATCAGTTAACAAATATTGACTGAATTTTTAACGAAACGAGTAAGACATAACGAAAAGGGAAGACTTAATAATCCTGGTATGTGTTTTTGAAAACTGAAGATTTACTGGAAAAATAAAAAGATTGAAGTGAATGGCATTTAGAATACAGAATACATTGAGCAGAACAAGTCAAAAAATCATGCTCAAGCTAATAAGTATTCTCCGGGGATAAAACGGCACTAGACTCATTGGAATACTCGAAGTAGATCCGATAAACTTATTGGGTTAGGGTTGAAGAGACACACCAAAACTCAATCAATTATGTATTTCGACAATAATCTCTGAAACAGTGACCTTCGGTTTCAATGAAGAAAAATTCTCGAAAGGTTTTATTATAAATCTAGAGGGTGGCCTTTTTTGCAGTATGAGTGATTTCAAGCGGAACAGTGCTTTTGTTGCGGCGCAAACGATCACAAAAGATTTTAATGTCCACTGAAGGACAAATGTTTAATATGCGGAAAATCGGATCAATGCTTCAAAGAATATAACCTGTTGCAGAACACAAATTATCAGAGACCGATACCAATATTATGTGTGTATGACGAGCAGAACAACGTTATCCAGTCTGATGAATTTATCACACACGATGTTGAATTCGAAAAAACCGAAACATTAGTACGGGGAAAATGTATGTTCGTTACCAACCCCATGGGGGGTCACCTGTTGCCATGGCAACGGCTCCAGTTACCATAGCAACGGTCACGGTTACCATAGCAACGGTGCGGTTACCATAGCCTAGGCAGCAACGGTTCCCATCACCTTAGCAACGCTTCTGATTGGTTCCCAGGTCCCTAGCAACGGTCGCGATTGGTCCCTGATACCCTAGAAACGTTTCTCATTGGTTCCCGGTTCCTTAGCCTAGGCAGAAATGGTTTGAGTTACCATAGCAACGGTAATCAAGGGACGTTTTTCATTAGCAACGGATACAGTGATTCAAGGTGGTTGTAACCATGGTAACAGTAATCGTATCTATAGTAACCGAAGAAAAAAGTGCTACAAACAGTGCACAAATGTGTTGGGGTTCCGAAAATATAAATTAAATTTTTAAATCTAATAAAAAATTTAAAATAATTCGCTGGTTAAAATTTATAATTTTTTGATTATTATAATAGTATTTTAATAAAATTTATAAATATCTGTAAATATTTTGCGAATTGTTTTAGTTATTCAATTTTCAAGGTTAGGAAAAATTAGTATATAAGCAATAGTTATTTCAGTCACACTTCACACAATTTCCTACTCAAAAGAAGAATTTAAACCTGAATGTACGGTAAATTAAATTATTGTTAATATCTTTTCTTGAAATAATTTAGTATCCTGTAAAGGAGAAAAAATAAACTTTAAATAAAATGACATTAGTTTGAAAGAAATAGTATCCTGTAAAGGAGAAGTTAATTTTTTGAATTGATTATATTATTAAGAAAGTATTAGTATCCTTAAAAGGAGAAGTTAAGTTTTAAAATAAAATATTCTAGCATCGCTCGAACTAAAAAGTTGTTGTAACTGTTTAATCGAAGTGTGATCTTTGAATCGTAGCGTACTGATAGAGTTGAATTTATATTTGTACTTCAATTGTTATTTGCAGAATAAATTATTATTAAAAGGTCTTGTTCATTCTTCATATATTATTGTTGGAAGAAACCTTTTGTTCATTTGGAGTCAGATTAATAGTTGATTATAAATTAAAAATAAAACGAGATTTTAATTGTATACCCAACAAATGTGCTAATCGATATTTTTAAGTGCTAATCGATAGTGCACATTGTACCGCGCATTTCTAATGTGCAAGCACAGTGCTTTTTAAGTTGTACATGTGCAAAAGTGCAAAAATCAATACAAAAAATTCTTTAAAGGTACTAGTGTCAAAAATCGATATCATGTGTTTAATGCACATTTTGATTCTCTATCTGAATGTGCAATTACAAATTTCATATATTGATTACTTTTTCCTATAATTAGCATAATGTGTAAATTTACACAAAATGCACATCGATTTTAGATGCACAAGGAAGCAGAATATCAAAAAAGTGCTGATGCACTTGAAAAGGAACCCATATACGTAAATTCAGATTCCATATCAACATTTTTGAAAAAGTGCTAAAATATCAACTTTTTCGAATATTTCTGAAATTCTCAAAAAAGAGCTTAAAATCGATTTTTTCGTATATATATATATGAAACCCCTATGATATATGTATGTAATTTACCATCAAACAAGACTTCATGAATCGTTATATGTACCCAATCAACAAGCACAAGTACCTTGGTTACTGTAACCATGATACATAACCTTTTCTATTATTTATAAAAACAATATATATAAAACCTTGTATTAATATATATTATACTAGCGCGCTCGGCCCGCTTCGCGGCCCTCTCTT
>MQRK01215830.1:0-11185 GCA_001938485.1 Girardia tigrina
ATCGCTAATATATTACTTAATAACAGATGATTTACATTTCTTCCTTATCACAACGATGAGACGAGAGTACTCGGAGAACACTACGGAACGATGACACGAAATAGATTCACGGATTGTGAATAGCTCGTGCAGCTTTGTGGAACTACCTCTGGAATCTCATTAATGCATAAAAGCCAGATTGTTATGAACGATTCACAAATATAAATCTTAAAAACGTGGGTCTTATCTCCGGCAAAATGTATGTCGGAGACTAGACATTGTCCTTTGCCAATTTCTACGGATTCTTTAATAGAGACGGATGATCATCAATTGGATTATCGAATTTTTTTAATGACTGATCACTTCATGAAATTTGAAATCCGAATTTCAGAAGCCTTTAACTCTTTACTCCATGCTAACACCCTATCAGAAATATAATTTCGACTAACTTTTATTTTTCGTATTCTAATATATATTTTTTCATCATATATAATTTGTTCTACAGTTCTAAAACTGGTATTCTTTCCTTCGCTTAACGCTCTTTTCATTGATGGTTTTGATTTGCATACTCGTCTTTGTTTCTAAGCTACTGTTAAAACATAGAATGATCATAATTTTTTAACTTTGTTTTGAAGTAAAGCCCGTTTTACTTTGCACAATAAACTCGATTACTACTCTTTTGAAAGTGATTGTAAACGATCATTTGGCCATAAGAATTTGTAAAATCGAATATTTATTAATTTAAAAATGATTTATAAAATATTATTATTAAAAAAATTGCCCATATTTAAATCATATTATGTTTATGATCATTTGTTTATTGATATCATTAAAATAGTATTACTAAAATATATATGTAAATTTGGTGATATTATTTCGGTTTGTATACAATTTGGGTTGGTGATACCATCCGGCGATATCCGTTTTTACATTTAAAGTATTAATTATTGTAGTACTCAGAAAAATTAACATTAAATAAATTGAAAAATTAAAAAAACTTTCAATTTTGATTTTTGTTTATTTAAAACTAAAAGTGTAAAAAATCGATGACAATTTTTAAATTTTTGGAAGTGGATTTGTGAATGAAGAAAAAAATGTTCATTTTTATTCTCACCTTGTTATTTTTTATCATAAAAAAATAACACTAAAAACAACCTCATGCGAGAGCCACGAGATGGTGCCACTCAACAGCAACTTGAACCGGTTGGACCGAACCCGGTTCCAACACTCCCCATCCGACGGTGTCCAACGGACCGACATGACCGCACCAGTCAGACCGACGGCACAATTCCGCTTTACGCCATTGAAATGACACGCCTGTCTTTCCGGGACCTGAGTCCCGGCACAATTAAGAGGTGCTGGTTGCCGCCACTCGGTTCGGCAGTCGGTACCACAATTATATTAAAATTAATTATAAATTTTAAATTTTTCTTTGAATGAAGAAAATAAATATTTCATCAATCAATTATTCAAAAGCAACAAATTAAAAAAGAAATAAATTAATTATTTTTAATTAAAAGATAACTTTTTTTTAAAAAAAACATTTTTTTTCTTATTAATAATAATAAAATATTAAATTAAAAGAAAATCAAAAACGTTCGTTAATCTTTTTTTTGCAATTTTGATTATTTATTTTGAAATTTCGTCAATGAAACTTCATTTGTTTTCAAATTTTCTTTCGTCTTTTGTTTTCAAATCACAAATCTCAGAAAAAAGACATTCAACACAAACGAAATTGCAGGACAAAAAGATCAACTCACCGAACATCAAATATTTATTTTTTTTCATTTTTCTTTTCAATTTTAAAAAAATTAAAAAATTTACAAAGAGAAATTTAGAAAGTTATCTTTGTTATTTTTTTTTGCTTGAAATGGGAATTTTTTTTCCTCTCTGAAGCATTCGTCTATTAAAATGATAAGATGAAAAAAAATTTCCAAATGTCATAATTAAACGTTTTCCTTCTTTCAGTTCTCAAAATAATTTTTTTAGGTAAATGCTAAGGCCAATAAACTTAATTTCCAAAAATTAATTTTTTAATGGAATTTCAATTATTAATTTGCACTGCGTTAAAAGCCAAAGAAAATAATCTTTGCGAAAAAGTGAAAAAAAAGTAAATATAAATTTTTTAATAAATTTTTTAATTAAATATTTTAATATTCAATTTAAATGAAATATAATTTTCAATAAAAGAAAACTAATTAACAAATTTCGTTAATTATCAATAATTTTATATGATTAAGAATTATAATTTAACAGGATTATTAAACGAGTAACTATAAAAAATTAATTCTTAAAATACTTTTTTCAAAATAGAATGTATTCTACACATCGAAGTTCCAAGGCCTACCGAAAGGTATTAGAGAATACGGCAAAGTGTGGTCTGGTTTTAAATTTCTTACTATCGCAAATTTTATTTTCTCAGATTTCACTCCAATTTTTACAAACGTTTCGTTTTCTCTACTGACATCCATTTGTAATCCGTTTGCAGCTGTTAATTTTTGGTTTGTTTGTTCCCTTCTTATACCTTGGTAAAGAGGATGGTTTTTTTGGTTTTTGGAAGAGACAATGTTTTTGTCTTTTAATTTATAATGGTTACCGGATCAGTCATTTGATTTACTCCATCCCTTTGTTTGGTTGTAAAAATCTACAACGGATTTGATATTGTGGGATGAGATAGAGGTAATCGGTTTACCAGAAATCAAAGTGATGTTAGATGCCAAGATGTGTTTGCTTCACAGGTCGAAGGGAAATGAGTGTTTGATCTTGAGGTTTCGAGAATGGAGAACTTAGGGTTAAGTTAGGTAGATGCAATCCTTCTTTTGAAGTTTGAAAGTTCGGCCGCTTTGATACTTGGAATGTCCAAAGTTAGTGTTTTCTTTGTAGAAGATGATTGTGATTTAGTAATTTCACTGAATGTTAGAGAAAGGCTTTAGGTTAGTGTATTTGAGGATTCTATGGTTTCAGTTTGCGTAGAAGTAAAGGATGTGTTAGTCAAAGAGATTGTTTGTTTCTTTAAAAGATCGTCTTCAGTCTTATGCAGAAGAAGTTGGCTAAATTTATAGGAAGAATCACAGTTATAGTGATTGATAAGATTTTCGATTAATTGCAATGTAGAAGGATGTTTTCCAGTATTTTCTTTTGTTCACTCTTGATATAAAGTTGACCGGCTATGGCCTTTTTGCTACCTGATAGTGCGTATAATTTTGAGATGGCTTGAGAATGTTTGATAAAAGCCAGTAGGTCCATTGATTTTTTTAATGTTTTTGACATTTGACGGTATTTGAGAATAAATTTTTTGGTTCCGTCTTTTGATGAGATATTGGAGGAGGTATTACATGTCTTCTTTGTCTTGTGTCCTATAGTGACCACAATTTATTAATTTAACTATTATCAATTTAAGTATTAATTTAATTTTAACTAAATTAATTATTAATTAACTAATTTAATTTTATCAAAACTTAATAACAAGAAAATGTATAAAACATGCGAAATTTAATTTAAAAAAAAGAATGGAATGAATCGACAACATTAGAACAGATAGAAATGTAGGAAATTAATTAAAAAAAAAGAATTAATTAAATTAATGTTGTTTTAATAATTTCTAATTTTTAAATTTTTTGAAATAATTTTTTTTGTGCTGGAACGCGTTTTCAATCGCTCATTAATAAATTGTCAATAAAAATCTGATTTTTATTCTACGACTCTAAAATGTGTTTGATTCCCGAGTCCAATCCTATTTTCCAATCGTCTAGTATCGGCAACACTCACATCAAATCGACCAGTGTTAACAGCGTTAGGTTACTCAACCAGTCGCTCTCGACCGGCTTCAATCTGTCTCATTTGAATCAATCAGCGGCCAACAACAATGGTGACAACATCACCAATCATATCGACTGCACCAACGGCAAGGAATTCGATTTCTCCGTGTTATCATCGCGTCTCAGCTCGATCGCCCTCAAATCGAATCGACGACGTTCTGGAGCTTTAGGGCAAGATGGCGACCCCCACTATATCAAAACACCATCCAAAACCGGTAGGTTATTATTATTTTTGAACAGTTTCTCCCGAAACAAACTCCAGGTTAACTGGTCGGTGATTGGACCCGTTGAGTCCACAGTGAGACGGCGCAGCGTCCCCGCCATAAGTCCTTTGTAGGGGGTTCGGCTTTTTAGTGATTTTTGTAGAGTATGTTTGCTGCTTCTAATTGTTCTTTATTTTGAACGTATTGAATTTGGAAATACCATTTACATTAAAGGGATGCCGTTTGCTAGTTTTAATTGGATGTAATAGTATCCGCGGTTTTTGAGTTTCTGAACATTTTAGTATATCAACCAAGCCAAATAATTCTTGCTACCGATTTTGTATCAGATTTTCATGACAACACTTTTTGTTTGGTACAATATGCAATGTAAGTAGGAATTCCTATCCTGGGATCTCGGACCCAAATGTTTGCCCCGAAATCCTGGCATTACTTGTTTGGGAATGAATGCTAGCACGCTTATTTTTATGAAAAATTCCCCATCTTCTTTGAGACAAAAAACTCGATCTACACGCATGTGGAATTAAGTAACCTCAAGAATCAGAGGATCAAAATCTATTTAGTGATGTACGGATTGCTATGCTATCTTATACAATTTATATGGGTCAAAATTTAGAAATCTAATCCATAATTTTGAATAAACGAATATTATTTTTACATTTATGGAATAATATATTTTTTAACCAAATTAATATTATTTTTGCTTCTATAAAAAACAAAATTTGTAAAAAGAAATTTAATACCTAATTGATTAAAAAAAACAAAATAATTTGATTTTTTTATAGAAAAATATGTTTTCGCTTTAGATTTTATTTGCTTGTGGATTATAAAAATAAAATTATTAAATTTATTCAAGAGTATATAATGAGATTTATTTTATAAAAAATAATTAAAAAATAACAGAGAAAAACTATTTTCTCGAATTATCGAAAATTAAAAAAAATTATATATGAATAAATAAAAAGAAAAATTTGTTAATCAAACGTAAAATATTTTATTTGTTTATAAAAAAAATAATTTTAATTCAAAAGTCATTTTACTTATTAAAAAAAATTTTTTTTTACTTATGTAAAATAAAATTTGCAAAAGTAAATAATAAATAAAGTAAATTTATTATTAAAATTCATATAAATATTTAAAAAATTATGATACTAGGGTGATTCAAATGTTTATTCGTTTTTCCACTCATATTTTCAAGACAATAGAGCATGTTAACAGAACACATTTATTCTTCGAAATACATGCCTTTATTTTCGATAGTTTTCAACCATCTTTCAGCCATTTGCTCGATTCCACGGGTATACCACTCTGTCGTTTTGGAAGCAAAGAAATATCGGCACCCTTGTTCAAGCTCTTTTACTGAATCGAACTGCTGCCCTTTGAGATAATGCACCACTGCCCGAAAGAGGTGGGAGTCACTGATTGCAAGGTCGAGCTGTAGGCAGCGTGTGGCAAAACATCGATCCCTTGCTGCTCTTGCACCTTATCGGAAGTCAAACGTGCAGTGTGTGCCGAAGCGTTGTCTTGTTTTAGAAGAACTCGGTTGCGATTGACCAATGCCGGGTAATGTTCACAGAGAATGGCGTAGACTCTGTCCGGCTGCTGAGTGTAGAGGTTTCAATTCTCTGAAACTAGCTCGAAGTGGATCACACCCTCAAAATTCTACCATACACAGAGCATAAATTTGCAATCGAAGCGTCCTTGTCTAATCACAAATTTGGTGGATGTACCAAGATAGAGCCACTGATTCTCTTTGTTGGGATTACGGAAAATATTTCCTTTTTATCTCCGGTCACGATCCTTTTAAAGAAGTGCATGTCATGGGGGTGAGTAAGCAATTCTTGTTGTGCTTGAGTGAATGTCAGTTCATGAAGAGTTTGTCGACATCGTCTTATGACAAGGCCAATCTGATGAAGATGATGATGACTATTGGGTTGTGAAGGACCAAGCTCTGCTGATAATCTCCGCGTGCTGGCATAGGGCTACTCCTCCACAGCTTGGCGTAGTCTGTCATCATCATGGTCTTCGAAATTGACGTCACCACTTGAGAAACGCTTCAACCACAATTATGACACACGAAGACTGACCGTACCTTCGCCTTTTATTTCACATATTTCCCGGGCTACAGCAGCTGCGTTGAAGCCTTTATTTGCAAAAATTTCACAAAATGACTCAAATTCCACATGGTTCGCTCCCCATAATCTGATAAGAATAAACAAAAAAAAGTTTAATGAATAAACCAACACTATACAAGGAGATTTGACATGCAATACCATAATAAATAATATAAAAATCAATAATGCCAAAATAGAATATTCATATAAAATAACTGTCACAATGTAAGGAAGGAAAAATGAAAAAACTTTTGAATCGCCCTAGTAATGGTCGATCCGTTGAAATGAATAACAATATATTATGATGAACGTTTTTTGAGTTATTAGTAAAATATAATTTTATATATAAAATATAATTCATTTAATTCTAATGAAAAATGGAAAATTTTATTTACAAATTAATGAGGGAAAAGCAAATGTAATAAGGAAAAATGTTTTTATTAATTTCTTTTATGGGTTGCTTTTAAAGTCTAGAATATATTATAAAGATTAAAAGACAATGTTTCTCTCTCTTGTTTGTTTGAAACTTCATTATTCTTAAAAGTTTAAAAGTATTAAATAACGATAAATATGATAACTCAGAAAATATAATTTGTTATTATCTTCGTTTTTTTGCAATTAAAATATAAGGAAAAGTATTTTTATCTTAAAGATATTTATGCTTATTGTTTGTTTTTAATTCATTTATTAATTGGTTTAGTTCTATTTTTAAGAAAGAATACTTTAAACAATTAACTTAAATTCTTTTCCAGAATATCTATCTTTACATAGAGGGTATGGTTTAGCAAATCTTATTTAAAATAAAAGTTTTAAATATAAAAAAATGCAAATTTTTCAAACATTATTATTACCACACATTGAATGAATCGAGCCTGAAATAGTCAGTTCAAGTATTGAATATCTGCAAGGGAAATGCAATAAATTTTGTGTAATCTGTTCCAGCAACAATTTCCATGTGTTTTTTAATATTCCAGTGTTAGTGGATGTTGTATCAAAACACAATTCTAAATTCAGAAGCTTTGTTGTTGCTGTTGCTTGTGTTAGGATCAAGAAGTTTCTCCTACTTAGGATCAGACCCAGTCATTATGCAGGCGCTGAGGCTGATGGAGTACTTCTCGGGATCTGAAATAAAATATAATTATCATTTAATAAATATTATATTAATTAATTAAAAAAATCTTAATTGGTTTTCAACTTTGATCTTCATTAAGCTGAAATGAAAAATACGATTATTAAGATTAATTGATTAAAAACTTACCTAATTTATCTGACCTTTGATCCCTTAAAATCTGAAATGAAAAAAAAAAATATTATTTGGTTTATTTAGTTACGCAAACTTTCTTGATTGATTTGGAATTTGTTGTTGATAGATAACGGTCGTAGCTCATAGTACCTGTAGAGAATTTCGACTCAAAGTCCAGAGATCTTGAACTTTATATGAGTATTTTTAAAAAACGAATAACTATAAATTCGGCTGAATTTTCTGTTTGTTCAGTACGTTTTTAGTCCTGTAATTAATTTTAAATTAAAAAATTAATCAATCGTCAGTTTTTCCGATTTTTTAGATTTTTTAGGTTGATTGAGATATATCTGAAAGTATATTGCTGTAGGCGATTAGTTGATAGGTAGAAGAATATGCTCCTATTTCCTTCCGAGATTGTTAACAATTATACAAGGAATATGACAAGGATCTTGAAAAAGAATTGAAGGCAGCAGATAAGTTGGTAGTTCACGGCAGATGATCATAGTGCCTGTCGAGACTATTGATTATCTGGTAGTCGAAAAGAAGATTGTTCTCTACAGAACACTCAAAATGTCGTTGTCAGTGAGAAATTCCAATAATCAAACCTCCAATAACCTCAACATATAATATCAATGTTGTATAATTGAAGAATATTTATGTTTTCACCGTAGGAAGGATGTGGAAAGTGTGTTAAAATTATAAAATTTGAATTCGTTGAAAAAATTCTAAATTTAAATGTATCAAAAAGTTAGGATTTTATCAGTTATTTTTTAAAACGAAAGACATTCTGATCATGAAACAGTCATTGTAAAGATTCAGGACAAAGAGGATGTATGTGGATTTTACAAGAATAGAATCTGTTCACATGAAATTTAATCACTGTTTCTTTAAATTACAATAAAATAATAAAATCATTACAATTCTTATTTTTTCCTACTGAATTAGTTAAACTAATTTAATTTTGCTTGATGATAATCAAAGTTAATCAAAATATGTCCTACGATTATATTAAGAAAATATGATTTTAATAATTATAAAATTGGTTATTATAAATACATTAATTTTAAAAATTCGAGCTGGGGTTGTATAAAAAACATTAATTAAAAATAATTAAAAAAAACATATAAATATTATTAAAGAAAATATTCTAATAAAATATTTTCTTCGAAATTTACCTTAATGAAAAATTTTTAATTGATATTGTACCATAAATGCAAACAATGTGTATTAATCTATTTCACAATAACTGCTTCAAATTGCTGTCGAAATGAGAATTTTACAACTCAAAACAGTTTATAAAAAAGAAAAACTTTTGATTATTAAAAAAAAAGAAATTAAAAAAAATCCTCAAAATTTTGCGTTTTTTTTGTTTGTTTCAATCTTCATTTATTAGACATTTTTGAAAATAAATAAATAATTTTTATATTTTTTGAGAAACTGTTGTTCTAATCAATTCATCAGAATATCCACAAAATAAATCGTTTGTTTCAAACGGAAAATTGTGTTACTGTTGGAAAATTTCTACCAAATAAATAACAGGTTATTTAGGGAAAAACGAATAAAATAAAATCTAAATTATTCTTTCTGATCACTTAAATGTGTTTGTTAAACCGGCAGGGATTATTTTCAATATTATCCCAATTCGGTGACATTTAATAATTATTTTTCTCTTCTTTACAAAACAAAAACAAAATTATGAATATTATTAGTTTTATACCTTGTTTTCTTTTTTTTCCAAATTTGGAATATTTGTTTTATCATTTTATTTTTTTGTTGAAATAATTATTTATTTATTTTAACAAAATATAATATAAATGACAAAAAACGATCATCAAAATTTATTGCCATTAATTTCGACAGATCAAACGTCATCATCAGGCGAAACTAAATCAATACTCATAAACTGACCTTTATATATCGAATGATTGTTTACGTAATCATTGCGCAATCACTTAAGCCTCCGATAGAACGGACAATATTTCCATTCAAAGTGAGTATTAAAGAAAACAGTTTGTTGAAATCATACGGAAACAGCGTTCAACACAACGCAGCATACAATGCTCAATTAACTTGAAGCAGACTGACTTGACACATGCCAATGGGAGAAGCTTTTAATAGTTTAGGAGTCCGTAAACTCGTCATAATTTCAATCTAGCAAATCCTCATGCAAACCTTATCAATCATGTCATCGAAGACAAACTTTGCACCTACAATCTCACTCACTAGGGGTACATCTGGCACCGATACATTCGCTTAAGATAAACAGAAGCAAAAACGAGTAGATTCTCTTCCTTTTCAATACGAAAAAAGGCACCCATTCCACAATCCATTACTTTTCTCAACACAGCTCTTCTGGTTAATTGGTCCCTAAAAAATTACCACCCGCTGAGCTCAAAGACATCGCATTTAAGCCTACTTGACTGTACGTATACGCAACGCGCCTGCTTCACCCTCTTCCATAGTTATACCGAATGGACCAGAATAGCCAGATTCTCATCATCCCCAATTATATCACCACCACAGTTTAAGGATTGTATTCGTTCCTTCTAGCAGTGGGAGTTATATAAAAACGCATCGACGACTACATATATATCTAAAGAGTAGTGAGAACTTTCCAACTAACAGATCAAATAATCAATCCTGTTTTAATACGTACGAGTGGAGGCATATGAAAAGAAAAACCTCTTTTCATAACTATTTTAGTTGACCCCATTCATTAACTCCCTGGACGACGGTTATTGGCGATCTAAAAAATTGTGGTTATTCAGACTAGATATAATCAGGATATGATAGCAAGTAAATGGTAACCAGATATCATGTCCCTTTGGTATGAGCTTGGTTACGTTGTACTCTACCAAAAATTAATTACTCCCGCAATTTACCAGTGCTTCACCCTTTCCCAGTAATTATCAAATTTTGAACGAAAAAATTTCAAATTACTATACTGAAAATCAAAATTATTCAAATAACACTACCGGACATTTTTAGAGCTCAAAACTTTTTCTGTGATATAAAAGTATTTTCCAGATACAGTTTTAGCACTGATTACGTCTGTTGCCCTAGTTTTCCTCTAATAGGTCTAGTTTTGGAGATAGAACGTTTTTTTCTATTTATGTGATAAGCAGGAGCTTTACAAATAAACCAAAATGTCAGTTAAATAAAAACTAGAGGTTCCCATTTACAGATTAGTAATAATAATTATAATCAAATTTCGAAAAAACGAACGTTATTGGTGTCCCCGACGGATGATGTTTATGAGTTCGAGCATTTGAGTTCTGAAACTGCTCCAATTATCGATGGTATATCCAATCATTTAATTTTTTCGAAGAGGTCTTTAAATTCTATATTATAAAGAGAATAAAATCTGCTTCAATTTGCGTCGTAGTATTAATTCAAAATGATCTAATTGGGAGTATAATTGACAGAGGAAGCAGCAACACCAACGAGATTAAACAGCTTTCCAGATGATAATCAAGATTGAGACGAGTAATGGTGAGATAAAATTAGACATTAACCGATCACCAAAGGACCCGTACCAAAGCTGCAGCGCGGCAGTCACTTAAATTCGCACGCTTTGCTTATACCATCATCAACATCTAACCATAACCCTAACATTTAAAATGGTAAACTAAATTGGAACTTAAACTTATATGAATGCTTGATTTACTGCTAAACATACTTTCTATGGTTCGTGACTTAGAAAGGACTTTTAGGTTTAATAAATTATCTTTGTAAAATTTTATAATCGAATTCTTGAATTTTTTAAAACCCTTTGAAAAAGGTATCTTTGAAATAAAAACCATAAGTTTA